>PVJO010029290.1:0-17019 GCA_004026905.1 Hystrix cristata | reverse complement strand
TGGCTGAGAAGAAAATTGATAAAAACATTACACAATGTGCTTTTCCGAACAGTGCTCCAAGCCCATTTATTTCTTCTGACTCACTTCCACCTGCCCTTGAGATCCAAGCACTTTCTCAATCACACACGCTTCATACAGAATGCACAAGGACTGGGGGCTTCATGCATCGGGGCATTCCCCTCTATTTTCCTTTGGTCATGGGCATTCTACTCAATCCTCTGATTCTCAGTTAATTAAACACACTTATTGGACACCTATTGTGTGCACAAAAAAGACAAGTGTGTCTGCTGAAGTCGAGTAGACGCGCTTCTCTACCGTTGGTGGGGTGTGTGCGTGTGTGTTTAAGCCTGTTTCGGTGGACAGCGAGTTTTTGCTCATTTCTGGGAGAGTGGGGCCAGTGCGATTCTGGCTGACAGGAGACCTGGCGAGCTGTCCCGACGGGCTCGGGGAGACGTTCTGACTGCAAGTTTCCAGGTCCCGTCCTGGCCTTGCGCCCAGCACCTGAGCCCCGCAGCCTCGCCCACTTCCCTCCCCGGCCCGGCCCCGAGCCCCGTGCCCTGGCTCCGCCTCGCAGCCCCCGCTCCGTCCCTGGGTCCCGGGCCCAGACCCTGTCCCCTCGCGGCCTCGTCCCCTCTCACGGCTCCCGAGGAGCGTGGCTGTCACCGAGCTCAGCACCCCAGTTCCTGCCGGCCCGGCGCACCCTGGAGCAGGCGGCGCCAGAAGCTCCTCCCAGGCGAAATTCTGGGCGCTGGGCCCAGTCCGGATAAGAAGGAGGCTCTGGGTCAGCGCCCCGTTCGCGGTGTCCCACGAAGAGGCCAGCATCGGGCGGCGGGTCAATCCCGCATCCCCAGCCCGGGTCTCCATTTCGCCGCCTCCAGCCCGCGCCAGGACCGGAACCCCTCTTGCAGGACTTTTGTTTCCGTCCGTGCAGCGTGGAATTGACGCAGAGCGACTTCCGGCTCGTCCAGCTTTACACCCCGATCCGCGGCTTTACGCTACTGTGGGGAGACCCGCAAGGGAATACACGCATGCGCCTGCCATCTGCCTTTACGAAGGCGTTCAAATTCTGCGGGCCAACAGAGCGGGGGCGGGGCACGTACATTGACGGCGCCGCGGGCTCGCGGAGCCTTGAGCAGGCGCACTTTTGGAAGTTGGCTGTAGAGACCTGGGAATCAGCGTGTAGGGCGTTTGCTTTGCTCTTGGGATGGGTGGGTCGCATGAAGAGCATCTGAGGTGTGGTAGGTGACCTGCAGAACCAGCTCCTGACCTGGTGATCCCCGGAGTGGACGCCAGGTGCTTTCCCGCCTCCAATCTGGGGCGCATCTCGGGTATTTGGGGCGGCGAGATGATACAGGTTATTTTTCATTCCTTCCCATTCTAACTGTAGAGAGTAGTTGAGGTGGAGGAGGGAAGTTGGGGCTTGGTGGGCGTTGCTGGGCTGTGTAGGGCTACGGCAACCTTTGGCCTCTCAGCCTCATGAACTGACCCAGTTCGTTTGTAGAAAGGTGGAATATGAGTTTTCAGAGTTGTGTTTAAATGGTATAACCTCTAGAAAATGAAGTTTTGCTCACCTATAATGTGATTTTGCCTCAGAACTTTATTCATCATTCAGTGCAAATTACGTTTGAATTTTCTGTTTGGTTAAATTTTCATTTGCGTTCATATAGGTGCCGTCTGGCAAACAAAAGGTGAATAGAATGACCTTTTGCACTTTATTTACCTGTGTCGTGGGCAAAAAATATATTTTTTTTTCTCTAGTCACTGTGCATTTAAAGTAAGTCCACACCAGACTGAGAAAGATCCAACCAAAGTTCTAATATATACAGATTCCAAAGTTTCTAATTATAAGGATCCTACTTTGTAAATCACTTCTAATATACCAGACTCATTCTAAGTTGTCATCTTCATTATTTCTGCTCTATATTTCCTGCTTTCTCTGGTCGTACGAAAGAAAATAAGCTTTTCATGAGTGAGATCAATATTACCATCTATAAGGCCAATATATCAGAAATCAGAAAACTAGAGATTCCTATGATCTCCCTTCCTTTCAATCCCATACAACCACTAAGTCACTAAGCCACACACACACATCTTGAGGTGCTGGGGATTGGGCCCAGGGCTTTTGCACTGAGCTACATTCCTGGCCCCTTTTTTTATTTCGATACAGGGTGTCATTAAGTCTTTAAATCGCCCAGGCGGTGCTGGAATTTGGAATCCTCCTGCCTCAGCCCCTTAGAGTTCTGGGATTACAGGCCTACACTATTACACTCAACTCTTCATTTTCTTAAAGACGCCTATCTTTTTTCATCTCTGCTTATGGGCTGAAGCACTTGCTTCATCAGAACAATTCCAGGAGTTTCTGTACCAATCATTAGCCTGTATTCTCGTCAGCTACACTTCAGACTCTGCACTGCTCTATGTCCCTTACGGTGACTGATGCTGCTGACTGAATCACCATCACCTTTACTCTTTAAAATAGCATGCAAAGTTCTTTGTACTCTGACTGGACTCTGCCTGCCTCCCAGTCTTCTCTACCTGGAATGCCATTTCAGTAGTTTTGGAAATTCTGTGTATCATTCAAAACGATTCTTCCATACTGCTACAGGATTAAACTAATTCCTCTGTAATATGTTGCACTTTTTTAGGCACTATCAATCTCTTGCAACCTCAGATTTGGCATTTTATGCATTTGTGTTCCCTACTAAAGTCATGCTTGCTGAGGTTAGGCATTATCTTGTGCTGGTAGAATTGTTCAGTATGGAGTTAATAAACTGGCAAGGGTTAGCTTGCAGCTTTATCACAAATTTAAGAGTAGTACCTCAGAACAATTTTAACTTTAATTTAATTTAAGCACAAATTTAAGAGTAGTACAAAAAGGCAAAACTAGTAAATTCAATTTTAGGCTTTTTTCAAAGCCTTCATGATTATGATTCAAAACTGACCTCAAGCCAGGCATGATGGCATATGCCTGTAATCCCAGCACTTGGGAGGCTGGGGCAGGAGGACCGCTGGGAGTTTGAGGCCAGCCTGAACTATATAGCGAGACCCTGTCTCAAAAAAATAAAAAATCTTATAAATTGCTTTTGTCATGAATTCCAAAAGGACTTTTTGCTTTTCCCTTTGAAATATTTTAAAATATTTGTGGAAACTTATAATCAATATTACTAGGACAAATTAGAGAGTGTTTTAGTTTACCTATTTTATTTTTGGGTTTTTTGAGACAGTGTCTTACTATTTAGTTCAGGCTGGCCTTGAACTCACTGTGTAGCCCAAACTAGCCTTGAACTCATTTCGATCCTCCAGCCTCACCCTCCCAAGTGCTGGCATTACAGGCATGGGGCACCACACTCAGTGAATACCTATTTTCAACAGTTCATTGATATATAAAAGTTCAGTATGCCCTGTAGAAGCATATTTCAATCTATTTTCAGCTGAGTATAGTGACACATACCTGTAATCCCAACTACTTGGAAGGCTAGGGTGGGTACATTACTTGGGCTCACAAATTCAAGACCAGCCCTGCCTCATGTGTTTGTTTTTTTGGGGGGTGGGGAGTGTTGCTGGGGATCAAATTTAGGCCCTTGTGCTTGCTAGGCAAGCATTCTGCCACTTGAGCTAAATCCCCAACCCTACCAGCCCTGTTTCAAACAGAATCTTTCGGAATATGAGCTAATACATATTTGAAAGTTACATTTAATTTTTTTTGAAAGGTACATTTTAGAAGAAAATGACTTAAGGTATTAATTTTCTTGAGCAACAATGCAACAATTCAGACCATCTTAATTTTATTTATTTTTTTCTTTTTAGACCATCTTAATTTTAAATTAAGTTCTAACTATATATGCCGTCTTTTACCTAGGATTATACTTCCCAGCAAGTTAGTTATAGGAATTTAATTTCTTTCCCAACTAGGATCACTTAGATTTTACCTCCTCCCCTTCCTCCAGTCCTTACAGGTCCCATAGTCATCAGGAATTCTTTCTCACCCTGCTTTAATACTGGGCCTGCAACTAGGGAGTGGGAAAAAGAAAAAAGATTGACCTCCCTTCCTTTCCCCACCTTCACTGTTAGCCACTGGGCACTTCCACCACGTTTATAACCTCTGTTCTGGTTACCAACATTGTCAAACTGTATACAATTTTTAGCACAACCTTTCTAAGAAAATGTAGCAATACTATAGAGGCTTTTAAAGTCGATTTAAATCTGTGTCCACACCTAAGATTATCATCTATGTGATATGTTCTTGTCCTAACACCATAGTGCAGTAAATGGTTAACTCAGGAAGTCTGGGAGTGTCAAAGCTGCCTCTTCACAGTTCCTGATAGATAATCTCTAAACTCCTGGAATATCCTTCCAGGTAAGCATATCTCTGTATAAATCTATATGCCTTGGGCCCTTCCCACCACTTTCTCTCTACAGTGTGATTTATAGGGAAGGACCATGCTTGAACCACACAGTGTTAGTTTGACCTCTGGAGGGGCTGAAGACAGTAAAGTCAGCACAGGTGTTCCGTGCCTGTCAATGACCCCAGTAAAAGTCTTGGACAAGACTCCAGTGAGCTTCCCTGGTTGGCAATAGTGTGTACACGTGGTCACACATCATTACTAAAAAATGAGTGCTGTCCATATAGCTTCACTGGGATAGGACACAGGCTTGTGTGTGAGGAAGACACTGGCTGCAGGGCATCTCCATTGACCCTGGGAATTGACACCAACACTGGCTTGTTTATTGTTTTCTATAGTTACTGGCAGTGCTTCCACAGCCCAGGTTGGTCTAAATGTGGGCCCTGATAGCCAAGAAAGCAATAAAAATTCGAGTCCCGTCCCTTCCCAAAGTTCCCCAACATACTGTCTGCAGCTTTTCCCCTTAAAGTACTTAGAGTCGATGTAAAGGGAGAAGAAGGCAAAAGAGCACAAAGAGGCAGAGCCAGCCAGTGCCAGTAAGCAGGCTTTCTTCATTTGTATTTCAAGCAGCCGTCCGTAATCCCAGCTAGTTGGGATTACAAAATCAAAATTTGCTAAATGTAGGCTTACCAAATCAGTTTATGTTATTGCCCAAAGTTCTATATCTTCTTTGTTGACACTGTTTATTTGAACTAATTCAACAGCTACGGCCACATGGCCTATCAGCTGGGGAGGCAGGACTTGCTGCCCCAGAGCCCTCCCACCAGAAGAAGAAATAAACAATGTACCATTCAGACAGTTTCTTTCATTCTTGCCCCTCATCACTCAGCCTCTAAAGATTTAACAGGCAGGATACTGGGGGACCCTTATACCCACACACATCAACTAGTAGGATAAGAGCATTTACTTCCATATCCCAGGGAATCTCCTCATATACCCTAACCTGGATAATAGAAGCCTTTTGTCTTTCCTCTTCCAGAAACAACTACATTCCATCTGCATAGCCATTATGCAACTGACATGGGCAAAACTACATATGTATTTACCTTTTAACTTTGTAATTCTATGTTACTCAGCTTTTCATTACTGTGACAAAATACCTGAGAAGACAATTTAAGAGAGGAAAGATTTATTTCCTCTTTCAGAGATTTGAGTTCCTTTTCAGAGGTTTCAGTTCGTGGCTAACTAGCTCCATTGCTCTAGGCCTGTGGCAAAGCTGGAACATGGTGGAAGGGCATGGTTGAGGAAAGCGGCTCACCTCATGGCAACCAGGATGGTGGGGAAGAGTAAGGAGGAAGAAAGGCCTCTTCCTCCTGCTATCCTCTTCCTCCTGGGCCTCTACTGTGTTCAATGATGTTGTCCACATTCAGGCTGTGTCTCCCCAGTTTGCTGTCCCACATGCCAGCTGTCTCACAGATGCACCCAGAAGTGAACTTTACTAATTTCCTGGCTGTTTCTCAATCTAAGCAAGTTGACAAGATTAACTATAATATCCTTTTTTTTTTTTTTTTTTTTTGTGCCGGGGATCGAACTCAGGGCCTTGTGCTTGCTAGGCAAACACTCTAACCACGGAGCTAAATCCCCAGCCCCTGTAACATCCTTTTAAAAAGAATTCGCCCTAAAGGTACACTTCAAATAATATTCATATCTAAAATCCCTGATCAACTCTTCCCGGAGGCATGTTAATCACTTAAGGAATGTCTATAACACCAAATTTATTAGACCAAAATTTACCTAACCTGTCTCATCCCCCTACAAGACTGCAAACACCAAAAGTAACTAATTTTCAGGGCTTGCAGGGACATCCAATTGCCATCTTTACAGGGTCTGCTTCCAGACCCCCTGGAGCCTAGAAGTCTTCAGACATTGTCCTAAACCTGCAGTCACCACAGACTAGGAAAAGCAGAGCACTGAGGCTGCTTTCTCCCCTCCCCTCTCTCCAAACAAGATCACTCGTCTCATGCTGGGAACCGAATTGCCCCTTCAAGTGATGCTGGCTCTCCCAGTACTACCTAGAAGAGCAAGTTCTAGGATAATGATCAATCAGACTGTAGCCTGACCAGGATTATCTATGGTGCCTCATGCAACCCCCACACACACAACCAGGCCACTCAACCTTTATTCCCCTTTTCTATAAAACCCCAAAACTTCAGTTGTTGAGGGAGAAGAGAGGAAGCGGAGAACTGGGACACCACACCAGCCACAAGGAAACAGCTCTTTTATTTATGCCAACATAGACTCGGGACTAATGTCCAAAGCCTGAGTGAGGAAAGGCCAAGGGAGAACAGTATTTATTTGTGAAACCCTACCCTTCTGGGAGACCTACTAAAATCTTAAGTTATAGACTAAACCTATTGATTGGGTACATTATTTTTCACCTATTTGAATACAGGCATTGGTTGATTACACTGGTTATAACAATTTTCACCTATTTTCCTTAGGAATGTAGTTACTTTGTCTCAAGGGGAGGAGTACAGAGCATGGCTAGTATCAGCTAGCCTTGTTATTTATCTTTTTTATAAGCAGGGCTCAAAGTTCAGCCTGTTTTGGCACATGCCTTAATGGTTGTCAAGGAAACAGGAAACTAAATTGTTTGCATCCATCCTTGGGTGCAGCTGCCTTGGATCCTCATTGAGCTTGTAAGGGTCCCACCACACTGTAGGTCCTAAGAAGACAGATCTTGAAACTCTTTGCCTGTCCCTACATAATCACGCTTATTAATACTACCTTCCTGCCCTTCACCACTGTTTGTCTCTTTGGTTGACATTATGGGACTCAGGGCTGATGTTAGGCAAAACATTAGCAGGCCTGGAGACAGGCACCTGAGTACTACTTAAAAAGTGAAGAAGACATGATTCCCACCCCCCTTTTTCCTTTGCTTTCTTAATCATTACCAATAAGTAAAATCCACACAAGTGTGTAGTTTTGTTACCACGGATGGGCAAGTATAGTCCAGGCTCTTGTGTACAATGAGGAAAGAACCCAGTAGCAGGTGGCAAGCAGCTACATTTATTGAAGATCACACAAAGTTGTGCTCAGGGCGAGTCTGTGCCTACAAAAGGCCCAGACAGAAAAATGGTGCCAGAGTGACAGAAAAGTAAAAATGCTGCAAACAAATCAAAGCACACAGAAGTAGCACAGCAGCAGCAAAGGCCCCTGATTAGTAAGGCTTTTGGAATTTCAAAGATATGCACTTCAGACCAGTGTGGACCTCCACGGTCCAGGAACCCGGGGCGTAGCAACGTTGGAGAAAAAAGAGAGACAGGACAGTGAGGCACACGGGGCCAAAGAGGAAAGACTCTAAGGTAAATTTTATTTCTTCAGTGAAAATTTATATAGGGCAGGGTATGTGCAATACATGGTTTTTCTTTAACCTAAACAGAACAGAATGAAATGTGTAGGTTATCTATCACTAAGTCAGTGGGCCAGGAACAAAACTCTAAGGTTGTAAATGATAAACTTTTTGTTCAGCGTACTAAGCGCTTTACCAAGGCTGCACAACAATTTACAAACCTCAGAAAGGAATGATAAGACTTCTACAAGACACCCGCTGTTCTGGGCTCCCTAGGGTCACCTTTGACCCTGCAGCTGTGAGCTTTCTCAACTGCCTCAGGAAATTCCTAAGAGTACAAAGGACAAGCCCTCGACATGGCTCCGAGAGTATCTTACAGACCAGTATGTCAAATCAAAAGGTTTAGTCTATCCCTGAAGATTTTAATAGGCGTCCCCAGCAGGTTGGGGTTTCACAAATAAATTCTATTCTCCCTGACCATTCCTTGCTCAGGTTTGGACATGAGTCCCCTGAGCCTCTGCTGGCATAAATAAAAGAGCCGTCTTCTTGTGGCTGGCCTGGTATCTTGTTTCTTGGCTCCAGTCTCCTCTCCCACAACAATAAAAAAAAATGAGAGCCACCTTTGAGCTCTCAATATCTGGTTCCTTTGATACAGGAGATTAGGGCATGGCAGAGCTGTCTGGTAAAGTACGCGTGACCTGCTAATTACAAAGATCCTGGAACACATGCACAGAACAGTCTCCGAAGCCCTGTACCTGGACTTCTCACGAGAACTCAAGGAGGTTCTCAATAGAATGAGCAGGATTTAACATCATCCGGAAAGGTGGGATCTCAGGACCCATATGTAGAAGTTCTCATGGGTTTCCTCCAGATTTGGACAATATAAAAGGACACAGATGCCAAGAAGAGCTTGCTATCATGGCTTTCCTCAGGATAGCCCACCCTGCTTTCTCACTCACGTTCTTTTATCTTGCTTTTTCCTTTTACTTGGCCCAACCTCACTCTGCAGAGCCAGTTTCTCCCTCACTGTTCACTTTTACTTTTTCAGGTAAACTTTGCCGCTACTTTTTGATTGTCTTGTTCAGTTCTTTGTTCCAGATGAGGAGAACTTGGAATGTTAACTCCAGAGAGAGAGGAGAGCAACCCAGAACCCAGTAACCTTTAATTGGAGAGCTACTTTTAGGAGCTATTGGATAACATTTTGGTGTAGCCAGGAGATTCCAGTACTAGTGGGACCTGATCAAAACAGGTGGGTCATTGGCTGCATGACCTGGAAGAGTGTATCTCCACTCCTACCACCTTTCTCTCAGATTCCTGACTGCCATGTGAGCAGCTTTCTCCCACAGATTCTTCCACCATGTGGCTCCTGCCTGGAGCCAGCCAACTATAGACTGAAACTTCTAAACTATAAACCAAGTTTTTTGAGACAGAGTCTCACTATGCAGTTCAGGCTGGCATTGAACTCACTATGTAGCCCCAGCTGGCCTCGAATTTGTGGTGATCCTCTTGCCTCAGCCTCCTGAGTGCTGGGATTACAGGTGTGCACCACCACACCCACTTTAACATCTCTTAATTTGTTATTGTTGGGTATTATATTCCAGCTATGAGAAAGTGACTACGACAGATTTAGAGGATGGAGGATAAAAGCACGTAGTAAATTCAGGAAAAAGAACCAACAGACCAATAATGATAAAATGTCACGTTTAACTCACTACTCTTCATTTTCAAACCAAAAGAAAAAAAAAATACTGTATATGTATGTGCTTTATAATCACAAATTATACCAGGTTTGGCAGTGGGTTATTGGTTATACTTTGCACAGTATACCTTAAGAGTATCCTCACCTGTTTGCCGCTTTGTTTTTGTTTTTTGGTTTTTTTTGGTGCTGGGGATCGAACTCAGGGTCTTGCGCTTGCGAGACAAGGACTAACCACTGAAGTAAATCCCCAGCTAAAGACCTTTGGTGGGGGGCAGCGCTGGGATCAAACGCTTGCTGCATTTTGAACACAGCCCTTGTGAATAAGTAATTATCCCCTAAAAAGGTGAGCAGTAGAATCCAAATTCTTTTTTCACACTCCCAGACAAAACTTGCTGTACAAGTCTCCACATTTTAGTATTGTATTTTTAACAAGAAAAAAAAAATCTCCTGTTCTCTGTATGCAGGCACTGGAGCTAAGGATGTTGTATTTCTCCCTTATATCCTGTTACAGTACTCGCTGCCCGCTGTAGGAAGCAATAATGGACATTTACTTTGCCCTTGTACGGTTCGTGTTGGAGAAGGGCAGCGCAGCGCGGTCCTCGCTTCGTCTCTTTTTATTTCCAGTAATTTACCTTCCAAAGCCTTGTGGAGGAAAGGGTGTAAATCGTTTCTGGATTTTCCAGAGCAGGAGGCTCTCACTGTCACAAAAACCAAGGGGCGAATCCTAATGGCTCGCGTTTCCAGCAGGGAGGATGATTCCATCTGAAGATGAGCCCTAACTCTGGGATCCTTGGGGAATGTCCAGGAGACAGGAAACGCAGCGCCGCGAACTCCCGGGCCTGGAGGCCCGGCCACACAAGCAGCTGGAGCCCACACTGCAGGTGACCCCGGGACTCAACCTGGACTCTGAGCCTCGCCTATTCCTGCGCCGTGACAGCAGGGGGCGCAGCGGGACGTCGGGTGCACTGCGCGTGCGCCGGCCGAGTGGCTGGCGTTCTGGAGACTCCTCCAGCTGAGGCTGCGGCAGGCAGCATGGAGACGGCGGAGGAGGACAGCAAGGGAACCGACAGCGAGGGGCCGCGGAAGCTGGGACTCTGCGTCCTCTGCGGCCTACCCGGAGCAGGAAAGTCGACTTTCGCGCGCGTCCTCCGCCACCAGCTGCAGCGGGAGCGGGGCTGGGCCGTGGGCGTGCTATCCTACGACGACATACTGCCGGACGCGTTCCTGGACGGCGAGGGCGCGCAGCCGCCGGTCAGCCCCCGGGGGGCGGGCTGGGGTCGCGGGCGCGAGGCGCAGCCCTGCGTGCACCCCGGCGGGTGCTGTGTTTGTAGCGAGCCACCGCGGTGCGCTAGGCAGCGGCTCGGGTGTGCGAGAGGAAGCCAGAACCGTGGAGCCGGGCTGGCAATGCAGAGAGGGAATCAGTGGACTGTAGAAGTATATCGCAGAATAGATAAGAAACCGTTTTAGAATGGTCCATTGTGGAGGTTTATGTGTGCACTTATGTACTGCATAGTTATACACCTTGAAGGTTTGGCTTTTTGAGATGGGATCTCGCTGTGTTGCCCAGACTGGCACTGAACTGGCCTCAAACAGTCCCCTTGTCCCAGCCTCCCCAGTACCTGGGATTACAAGTGCCTCCACACCCTACCCTGGAGTTGTAAAGAAGGGCTAAAGTTCACAGGTGGAAATCCCTCATAGTCAGATGTACTCTACATAGTCCCTCGGGAAGTTTCTTCTTAGGCAAAGGAAGGAATGTCCGAAAGATTGTTTCTTCTTAGGCAAAGGAAGGAATGTCCAAAAGATTTTAACAGAACCAGTTTAATTGAACGTTATACCATTTGCAAAACCCTCTTTAAGAAAAAGAATACAAATTATTATTTTTTTTAAGAATACAAATTATAAATAACAAAATTGCTAGAGGCTTTCCTGGAAAGAAAGAGGCTAAGTGAAGACCTGGCCTCTAAAGTTTGTCTGCATTCCTCGGGCAAATCTGCACTGGAAGCTTTTTCTTAACAGCCCACCAGATAAAGTAATAGGCTTTAGGGACCAGCTTATATGTTCCAAGTACAGTATATACTTGTCTTTAAGCCTTCAGTTTAGCACGGTGAGGTGTACCCCTTTGGGGAAGCACATGAACTAAGGCCACCAGGGAAAGGTGAAGTCATGTCTACAACTGCATTGTCACTCTAGAGCAAATACACTGAAATATGCTGAAATTTTTAAGTTTTTTTTTTTTGTTAATGCCTGATTATGGATAAATTCACATAAATCAAATGCAAATATGTGACCACACTCTATATATACTAGGATATAGTATATTTGATGTATGGAAGAATTGTGGATCTTTCCATCAAATTTTAGCTACTTCTTCTTTCTTGGCTAATTGTGTAAATACAATAATATTAGGATAGGACCAGTAGGGAGAAAGCTAAAATTTGTCGTTAAGAATTGTTGTATTTGATAGCTTTTCCCTCCCACCTCCCCAGGGAAGGTCTCACTATGTTGTTCAGACTGGCCTTGAACTCACTAGGTAGTTGAGGCTGGCCTCAAACTCACTGTGATCCTCCTGCCTCAGCCTCCCCAGTGCTGGAATTACAGGTGTGCACCACCACACCCAGCTATTCTACTTTTATTGCTATTATTTTTCTATTCTCCCTGTACAGTGAGAGGCCATGGGACCTCATTTGGTCACCATGATTAGAAAATCTCACCTTGTGGGAAGTGATGTTTCCTTTGCAGGGGTTTTAGTAATGTACGTGTGCGTGGTGCTGTCCTCTCACTGATGGGGTAAGCCCTGGGCAGGCGAGAGAGAGGGACCTTGATCTCCTGTCCTCATGTTTTTCCTCCAGTCTTGACTTCAGAACATCAGTGCTGTCCACAGCCCTTGACTGGCATCAGTTTATGTATATTCTCAAGCTATTTATTTATATTCTTCCCCTCTATCTGCTTTCTTTCTTCTCTAGTTTCCCATCAGCCCAGTGAATAGCCTGAGGGTTTTTTTTTTTTTTTTTTTTTGAGACAGGGTCTTGCTGTGTAGCCCAGGCTGGTCTTGAACTCACTATGTAGCCCAGGCTGGCCTCAAACTTGTGGCAATCCTCCTGCCTCAGCATCCTGAGTGCTGGAATTACAGGCATGCACCACCATGCCTGGCTTAGGTCTTTTTATTTTAACCAAAGCAGCTTTCAACTGACCATCTTGCTGTCCACACCCTTTGTCATTTCAAGGGCAAATCCGCATTGTTATATCTTAGCCAGATATTAATTTGGCAGGATATTGATTTTGGTTCCTCTGGATGGTAACAGCTTCTCATTCTCTCATTTATACACTCATTCATTTGATACACATTTCTGGAGCACCTGTTAGATGCCAGACTCTTGGCTGGAGGCTCGGTGTACAGTGGACTAATGATCTAGCAGCAAGATAGAGAAACAAATGCATGCTGGAGTGGAAATATAGTATGTACAGAATGGGGTGCTGTGATAGGCAAGGGAGGGGCACAGTTTAAGTCAGAGAAGGCTTCACACAGCACTAGCAGCATGCAATAGTTTTCTAGGCAGAGGGAGCAGCATATACAAAGACATGGAGGCATGAGAAACAAGGTGTCTGTTGAGAACTCCAGATGGTTCAGGACTGTAAGCTGAAATGAGGCCACATGACCACCCTACTGACCAAAGCTTAATATAAATTGCAATTTTTCTGTCTCTTATAGCTATCCCAGTGGAAAATGCTTCGACAGGAACTGTTGAAGTACCTGGAATGCTTCTTGATGGCTCTCATTAATGGGTGTCAGATGTCTGCCCCACCCAACAGGATTGAAGCCATGTGGGAAGATTTTATAACCTGCTTAAAGGATCAAGATCTGATCATTTCTGCAGCACTTGAGGGCCAACCTTTTTACCTCTTAGCAAAAACTGCTGTTTCTAGACCTTTATTTTTGGTTTTAGATGACAATTTTTATTATCAAAGTATGAGATATGAAGTCTACCAACTGGCTCGGAAATGTAATTAAAAATTTTTTTCTTACACATGGGAACATTTATTCATATATCAAAATCCCGTTTCAGTGAGAATTTAATTGGATTAGGGGGGTTATATGGATTTAACTTTAAAACTAGTTTTCAGTATTGCAAATGCAGTTTTTCTTGCTTCAGGTGGGATTTGTCTAGTATCTATTTATTTTACAGTTTGGAAAAAAAGGAGACCAGTAATTGGATGATTTTTAAACTGTTTTCAGATTCATTAGGCTTTTGCCAGCTCTTTTTAGACTGCCCTCTCGAGACCTGTTTGCAGAGAAATGGCCAGAGACCACAGGTGCTGCCTTCTGAGATCATCCACCTGATGGAGAGAAAGATAGAAAGGCCCAACCCTGAGAAAAATGCTTGGGAACACAACAGCCTCACAATTCAGAGTGCAGCGCATTCGGCAGAGGCCAGGTATTCTACTGAAAACCATCCTTCCCTGATGTTCCCCCGGGCTCCATGCTAAATAAATGCTATCCCCATATTGGCTTGACCCTCATACGGGTCTTTGAGAGTTATTTGAGTGGAAGAACAAACTGAAGTGAGACAATGTAGTTGACTTCACAAATGGCTACTCATAACTGTTAGGATTATACTATCTCCCAAAGATTGGAGACGGGAACTCATAGTAGAACACATCTTTGATACTCTTGTCAAAATAGAATAGTCCAAATATGTTGCCCAGTAGTTTTCTTATAGAAGGAATTCTGTGACCTGGGAATGTAGCTCAGTGGCAGAGCACCTGGTTGGCAACCACAAGGCCCTGGGTTTGATTCCTAGCACTGAAAAAGAAAAAAAAAATTTTTTTTAAAGAATAGGAAAAAAAAAAAGAGAATAGGAACTTATACTGAATCCTGATTTGTCTTGGACCTTGCTATTATTACTCTGCTTGTGTATATGTGAGGGCCCGTGGGTTCTGGTGTCTAATGCTATTTATGATACATATCTGAAGAGTTTTAAAGCAGTGCATTTCAAATAGACATTTCGTTTATGACAGAAATGTTCTAGATTTGTACTGTCCAATATGGTAACAGCTAGCCACGTCTGACTATTGAGCACTTAAATGTATCTCATGCAACTGAATACCTGAATTTTTAGTTTAATTTGATTTTAATTAAATTTAGCCTCACACAGCTAGTAGCTGTTATACTAAATAAAGCAACTCTCAGTAGCTGTTATACTAAATAAAGCAACTCTCAAGGCCCATTTGGTATCTGTGGGGCATCAGCAATTTCTTGATTTTTGTTTTTTGTTTTTTTCCTAAGACTGACTTGCTCTGTCTGGTCTTGAATTTACTATGTATCTCAGGCTGGCCTCAAACTCATGGCAGTTCTGCCTCAGCCTCCTGAGTGCTGGGCTGTCAGGTGTGTGCCATCACACCTGGCTGCAAGGATCAGCAATTTTTTTTTTTTTTTGAAACTGTCTTGCTATGAAGTTCAGGCTGGCCTTGAATTCACTAGAGAGCCCAGACTGGCCTCAAACTTAGATGATCCTCCTGTCTCAGCCTCCCAAATTCTGGGATTACAGAGGTGTGCCACCACACCTGGGCCAAAAGGCAAATTTTTGAAGTCATTTTTCAAAATGGTTAGTTCCCAGGATATAGCTCTTACACATTTTATAAAATTAATATGCCCAAAACAAAAATTGCATTTAGGTGACTATTGTTTCTGCCGTTTATGAAGCTACTGGTGAGGTTTCTAGTTTTTAACTTGTCATAATATCATGAAATTTTGAGCAGGCACATAACTAACTGATTGCTGCTTTTTCTGGAATACTTAAAGTTGTTTCCTGTGAAAGTGAGTAGCTGTCGTGGTGCTGGAATGCCCCATGAGAGCACCCCAGGGTTATCATCACTGCTTCAACACCTGTCAGTCTTTGGTAGAAGCTTCTCTGATATCACTGCCAGCTCTCTCCATCATCTGCAGTTTGGGTCCTGGGTGTTGAAAGCCTGCTTTACCTGTGCTCACATGCAAACAATCACAGGGCCGTAACTGAGAAAGAGTCCTGTGGAATCTGTTGGCCCTGAATGTGTAGTCTCATTCAATCCTCACAATCACCCTTTAAGGAGGATAAACTGTAATCACCATTTTATGGATGGGACATGTGACGTACCCGGTAGGAAGTGGCAGAGCAAAGATCTGGGCCCAGTACAGTCTTATGGGCTCTAGAGCCTCGACTCTTCAATATGAGAAAGATCGCCATGAGGTTGAGACTAACCCGATGAGCTCCCTGACTTAAGAGTCATTCTGTTCTACTCCACGTGTTGAGTAAAATTCAAACGGATGACCGTAACTGTTATAATAAACCTTGGTTAACTGTCTAGCTTCATATCCTACTTTTAGGCCAAACTGGCTTTTTTGTTCCATGAGCACTAGAAGCTTGTTCTTGCCTCTGGGCCTTTGTATTTGCTGTCCCCACTGCCCTTCCCACATACTTACGCTGACTGCCTTGCCTGGCCATTAGAGTAGAGTGAAGATCATTGTCACTTAGTTTACTGTTTTCACTCACTTATCCACTTATCACTGTCCAAAATTGTTTTGCTTATTTATCTGTCTCCACTACTTTATCAGGCTTGGAGGGGGTAAGGAATCTTGTTATGCCCCCAGGTTAGCTACACATCTGTACAATATTTTTGATATAAGATCCTCAATATGTATTTGTTGAATGAATGAGTTCTTACTCAGTCTTCTCTGGACCCTTAACCAATGAGGAATTTTGCTAATTCTTGTCCAGTAAATAAGCAGAAATCAGAAAGTAAAGAGGAACTGAGTGTGGTGACAACACACCTGTAATCCCAGCCCTCGGGGTGCTGAGGCAGGAGGGTCGCTGTGATTTCAAGGCCCGCTTCAACTACATAGGGAGACCCTGACTCAAACAACAACAACAAAGGAAAGTAAAGATGATCTTTCTTTTGGGACTAAAATAGAGTTGTTGCCTGATAGTCCAATATAAAATAGGGGAAGGGAAAATTATTGAAAAAATTATTTTTCAATAATTTCTATGAATCTTGGGAAATTAGTATTTTGTAAATGAAATAGTTTAGGTTTTTCCTTGTGATTAAGGATTGTAGGTTACAGCAGTTTTACTCTTCTAGAATTCAGTTTAGTATTAATAAATACAAGTTTAGCTGGGCATGGTGGTTCATACCTATAACACCTGTAATTCCAGCACTTAGGAGGCTGAGACAGGAGAATAGCCATGATCTAGAGGCCAAGTTTTTTTTTTTTTCTTTAAACAGATGTTTGATAATAAGGATTGTATTTTTTTTCCACTTTCTCTGTAGCCTGGAAGTGGCTGATTTATTGCTTACTGCTTTGAAAAATCCAGTAAAATATGTCGAAGACAATATGGAACAAAAGGTAAGTCTTCAACCTAGAACTGATGTCAGTAAGAAGGAACAGCTTTTATTTTTTTATTTTTTTTTTAATTTTATTTTAAACCAAGAACATGTATTGGTACATTCTACATACAATGGTCACATTCATTACATTAATTCTGTACCTATACATGATGTATCTTGGTTCTCCCCCCTCTCCCCCCCTCCCCTCTGCACCCTCCCTCCCTATTTACAGCAGGTTCATTTATCATTTTCCATATTTTCCCTTT
>PVJO010029289.1:0-17132 GCA_004026905.1 Hystrix cristata | reverse complement strand
TATTAGAAACTCAGTGTAGCAATGTAATGTAAAGTTCTCTTCATTCACTCAATAATGATTAATGGAGAGCATCCCATGTTCCAGGCCTGATCACTTCTAGAGAGACATTTTCCTGAGGAATATTCAGTATGACGTGTCGATAACAGTAGGGCCTATGTAATTTGCACAGCGGGTCTGCAGGATGAAAGTACTATGTACCTGAAAGCCAGATCCCATCTTCATGGAACATGAGAAAACACCATGTGATGGAGCTGAACGGGCGCCATGGTGTTTTAGTATCAGAATTTTTGATACTATCACTAGATAAACTTTCCCTA
This sequence comes from Hystrix cristata, assembly GCA_004026905.1. Classification (NCBI taxonomy): domain Eukaryota; kingdom Metazoa; phylum Chordata; class Mammalia; order Rodentia; family Hystricidae; genus Hystrix; species Hystrix cristata. The sequence goes on along the minus strand of PVJO010029289.1, from coordinate 16,815 downwards.
AAACCTTTGGACCCATAGTATTATGTCTCTACTTTCTGCTTCTTAAAGCCAGCTGCATTAATTTTCTACATACATTCCGGCACTGGAGATTATTATTTTTTAAATTTCACTTCTCTGAAAAATATATAGATATATATCCTCCAATCCATCTCTCCATGGAGCAGCATTTTCAATTTTCAATAGCTGGCTTCAATTTTTAATTGCACCAGTAACTCCTTCAACTGGAGGCCTTTCTAATTCTCTCACTCCAGAAACGTTTAGTGTTTATATGCCTACTGCACCAAAGACAGTGATTAAAGGTCACCCTTCCACAAAGAGTAAGTGCCAGGGCTTGTCACAGTAGCAGGCTCTGCCAGCCACCTGCTGAGTGACCTTGGGCAAGCTGCCCAACATCTCCGAGCTGTGCTTTAATAACGCTGATTGACCTCACAAAGTTGCGACAGGAATCACTAATGAACCTGATTGTGAGACACTGAGTCCATATAGAGCATTTTATAAATATTTACTCATATACAATGAGCTCATGGCATCTTAAAGCCAAAAGATTTGCATAATCACAGAAAACTCCAAACCTCACCACAGCATTCCTGAAATGATTCTTTTCTCTTTTTTTTTACATTTTTATTAAAATTTACCCAAAATTACACAAACTTACAGGCAATTACACAAGCTTACAGACCACAATTAATTGTACCTTTTGCTTATGACAGTGAAAAATGTAAACAACCACTTACATACAGCAGTAAGTCACAACTATATAAAATTACTATAGTACCCAGTGTACGTGTCACTGATTTAAGTTTGGGTTATTAGGTTTTCATTTTTAAGATATCATTATTCCCCTGGATTCCCATTCCCCTCCCCCTGTGCCCTCTTCTTGTTCCCTTGAACCCTTTGTCTATTAGCTTATATTTAACACTTCATCTTTTTGTATCAATTGTTTACTCTTTTCTTTTGTTTGTATTTTACCTCACTAAATGAGGGATACCATGTGGTATTTCAGCTTGCAAGACTGGTTTATTTCACTCAACATTATATTTTCCAGTCCATCCATTTTCCTACAAATGACTCTAGTTTGTCATTCTTTATAGCTGAATAGTATTCCATTATGTATAGATACTACATTTTGCTTATCCAGCTATCCACTGATGGGTATATGGGTTGCTTCCAGAATTTAGCTATTACAAATTGTGCTGCTATAAACATTGTTGTGCAAGTATCTCTGTAGTATGATGTCTCTAGCTCTTCAGGAAAGATACCTAGTAGGGGAATGGCTGGGTCATATGGAATTTCTATATTCAGACTCTTGAGAAATCTCCATACTGATTTCCGTAATGGTTGTACTAGTTTGTATTCCCACCAACAGTGTAGGAGGGTTCCCTTTTCACCACAGCCCCGCCAGCATTTGTTATTGTTTGACTTCCTAATGATTGCCATTCTTTCTGGGGTAAGATGGAATCTTAGAGTTGTTTTAATTTGCATTTCTCTAATAGCCACAGATGTTGAACATTTTTCATATGTTTATTGGCCATTTGTATTTCTTCTACTGTGAAGTATCTGCTCATTTCTCTGTCCCATTTCTTGAGTGGGTCATTGATTTTAGGTAGTTTAATTTTTTTGAGTTCTTTGTATATTCTAGATATTAGTCTTCTGTCTGAGGAATAGCTAGCAAAGATTCTAGGATGATTTAGTTTTCGTGTCCTGAATAAGGAAATTGAATCAGATCAGCGAAGCTTTAGAATCACTTACAAAGAAAGCAAAGATTCTGTTCCATTAAAATGGTTCAGTTGTGCTTGGGGAAGAAGAATAGCATCATGATGCTCTCAGGATAAAGTGTGGTGTACAAGTGAATTTATCACTCAACAAACTGGGTGAAAAGAGGATGATGAGTGACAAACACGACTCTGGGTATTGGGGACAAAATATTCAAATAAAAAAAGCAAGAATCCTACTCTCAAGTGGCCTACATTTTAATGTAAGAAATAGTAGGTGTCACCAATGTAACAACTGATATTTTCTTCTTTACCTAAGTATTTAGACAAAAATGAAACTGTTGCATTTAAAAAGAGAAGGTGACAGCTACTTCAAGGCCCTGAAGATCTATCTGAGCCAAGGACACAAGCTGGGTGGGGCACACAGGGCACACAGAGGAGACAACAGGGCCGAGGCTTCTAGGCGCTTTGGAGGGAACAAAAACACACTCAGAGCTCAGAAGGTGACGGACAGAGCTAGGTGAGTGGCACACAGGAGAAGTTTGGATTTAATTGTTTGTGAGACAGGAATGCATAGATGGAAAGACTACATGTCAGGTTCTGACAACATGTTTAAATGATCTGTGTGGAGAAAAAACTAGAGTGTGGCAGAATTCGAAAAGCAGAGAGATGGAAAAGTAGTGAGATAATGATGGCCAATCTCAGCAATCATGCCTGGGCTGGATATTTTGGTTTTTTGGTTAAAGGCTGTCATAAAGTGATCATTTGCACATAAATATAGTCACTTCTAATTATTTATATTTATTAATCACAGCAATTTCTATTTATTATATCAATTTCTAGTTATAATAATTTTCTTTGATTTAAGCACTTCCTTAGCACAATTCTGATTTAGAGCCTCCAACTTCCTTTTTACTTAGAATTATGCAATTCCTGAGACTTTCTGGTTAAAGACACACTCTAAGGACTGTGGTTTCTATGACACTGAGGTGAGGTTTTTAGAGTCAATATGAATAATTCAGCAGCGTATCAGTTGTGCTTTATTATTATCATTTACTTCACTGTGAACTATAGTTTGAGAGTTATGGGCTCCTTTTTTTTTCTTTTTTCTTTTTTTAATCAGCAGAAGCTCATCCGTCATCGTACATACCTTAGATCTACCAGGTTATAAAACTTGCTATTTATGGCAACAATTGTGATGTGAAATGAGAATCAGTATTTTGTTCCCTGGACATCTAACTTTAGGTCAAGCACAGGACGTGGAGATGGATTTTTTTCAGGAAGTGATATGAAAACATGTAGCTGAAGATTAATTCCAGTCCGAGTGCTCAAGGGAAGGCCCTCTATGGTGGCCTCCTTGAAGAAAAACCGTCAGTAATGTGGATTATGTGTCAAAGCCGCACAAAGAAGTGGCAGAAGAATGACAGACAGGATTCCCAGATGTTTCAAAACACCAGACTGTATAAGCCTAATTTTATTAAAATGAGTTATGATCTCCCAAAGTCCTATTTAGAGATTGCCTTGCAAAAAAAGTCTCCAAGACTCATTATGTAATTTAGTTGATCTTTAGCTCTTTGCTGGATATCATTTATGTGGTTAGCTACGATCTAAACCTCACTCCCAAGTCAAAATAGAACTTCCGGTGTCTCTTCAAATGCCAACACCATGAACACCAACCTAATCAGTATTTCTGTTCTGATACCTGAAGACAGAGACAAGGTCTGTATACTCCCTTTCAACCACATCTAGCGTAACACCTAAGTACTTAGGCAATAATGTCTCTGGTGGTGACAATGGGAGTGGTTACCATTCCAGAGGCAGACATGGAAAGCTGCTAGTTCTTCTGAGAGCCAGTCTCTCTGAGAAGCCACCCTCAACCTGCAGTTAGCAAGTCTCTCCCCACTAAAGACAGAAAGCCCTGCTCTGGGACTGTGGTGCGACAAAAGAAGCAACAGGAAGATGCAGATAGGAAAAAAACAAAACACAAACAATAAAAACAAACACACACACACACACACACACACACAAAAGATTCTTTGGTAATTCCTGGCAAAGTACTCTTACCAACAAAAATTTCTCATTTTACTGATGATAAAAAAACAATGCCCAGACAATCCAGGAGGATTTCAAATGCCAGTTTATCTGATTCTAAAATCCTTACATATAACCTCTACCTTACCCTCGTTCTCTCATCTGCTACCCAAGAATGAATAGAAGATTGTCAATTTCCCTGGCTCCCACTTCTAGACTCTGAATCCCACCATGGGGTAAGTGCCCAGATCTATGTCACTCAGGGACTTTGTTTTTATCAAGTTATTAAATCTTTACGAGTAGAACAACAACAGACAAGGCTTCCTTTAAAAACCCAGATACCAGCAAAATATTTCTAAATTGAAAAGCTCCATCCCCCTGTGAGAGCATTTCAGCTGGGATATCAACATCTGCCGTGTATCTCTTTATAAATTCATAGGGTATTTACAAACTGCTATAACTGTCATATGGAGCCGGGGCCTGGAGATGTGCTATCTTCCGAATTTTTGTGACCGTCCAAATTGAAATATTGAAACCTAATCACCAATATGGTAGCATTAGAAGGGGGAGCTCTTGGGAGGTGATTAGTTTGTGAAGATGGATCTCGTGAACCGAAGAGATGCCTTTCTCAAAGAGCACTCACAGAGTTGCCCTGATCCTTTCTCTCTGAGGACTCAGCTAGAAGTTGCCGTCTGTGAACTCGACACTAAAGATGCCAGTACCGGGGTCTTGGATTTTCCAGCCTCTTTACTGTGTGAAATAAATTTCTGTTGTGTATAGGTCAGCTACCTTATAGTACAGTGTTTGTTACATCAGCCCGAAGAGGCTAAGACAAGAAGCTGGAGAGAATCCCACAGGAGTTTCAAATGTTCCACTAAGCTCTACGGCACTGGAAATACATCTCTAAACCAAACTCCTTTTACCATACGCACATGTTTTTTGCTTATTTCTAATGTGCAATAAACTTTGCAGAATACATCTCCCATCTAATCAGAAAGAAGCCTGTATTTCTTTAATTGATTTGACACTTTTATCAAGAGCGAGCGGTGGTTACCATGCCAGCCCTGGAAACCGCATATGTGCTCCTCACTCTGCGTGCAGGACTCCAGCTGCCAAGCCCGCTTCTCAGTATCAGCCTTCGGCACACCTCTCCTACCTGACAGCTTTATTATTTCTAAAGCGTAATGTATAAACTCTTACATAATAAAATATATTTGACATACTCAGTTACTATGTCATATTCCCTTTACCTCTACTTTATACTACAGTTACAAAAGGCTTACAAATGTATTTAATAAATTTGCAATGTGCAAATAAGTGTGATAGGCAGAATACCTTTTCTCCCCTTACAGATGTCTTTCCTATTTTGCCCTAATGAATGTTAAATTACATGGCAAAAGTGACTCTGTAGACGTAACTGTCAGCCCTCCTTAAAATCAAGACATGATCCTGGATTGTCTGGGTAAATTCAATGTAATTTAACATGCTCATAAAGGCAGAAGGATGCAGAAGGAGATGTCAGACACCGAGCGTAAGGACCTCACTTGCCATTATCAGATGAAAGATGCAGAAAGCCAGGTAAAAAGAGATGCAAACAGCTTGTAGGAACAGAGGACGGGCCTTAGATGACAGCCAGCAAAGATATGGAGAGCTCAGACATACAGCCCCAGAAACTGGATTCCCCCCTGCCTTGGGTGACTACGGGAGAGGGTGCTTCTGCAGAGTTCCACTGGAAGACAAGACAGGGGGTGCCCAAGCAGTGAACTGTGTTCACTTGGACTTTTGGACTGCAGAACTGCACAGATATGTGTATGGCTGCTCTTTAAAGAGGCTAAATGTGTGACCATTTGTTCAGCAGCAATAGAAAACTAACAGAGTTTCATGTTAGATAGTAGCTCTAATATGAGTCAGCTGATAGCTAAGGCTAGTGGAATGCAAGGTATGCAGATATTCTTACTTGGAACCTTCCTCAGATACCAATCAGACTTCAGTGACAGTCCAAAGGAAAGTCTCTGTTCCTGTGTGTTATTTTCCAGGTTATCTGACACACAGGTCTGCTCAGTTCTTTGATGGTCAAACTTGTGCGATGAGTTACTAAATCATAGACATACTATGTTGTAAAAATTATAAAATAAAGACTAACTTTGGATGTAAAGCATTGTAAAACTTATCTTAGAAAAAGAAAAAAATATATACAAACATACTTGGGAAAACATTATTTCTCCATTGAGGCATTTCAAAATATGTCTTTAAAGGGCATGAAAGGCCAATTCTCCAAAGGACTATCTGCCTGGCATGTATGGTGTCAGGGGGGTGCTGAGAAAAATTCAGATCCTTGAGCCTTTTTATCAGAAATTTCAATCCAACAGGTCCCCTGAAGCATGTTCAGAAATCTGCAGTTTAGTAAGCTTACTGGAGTGGTTAAGGCTATCAATTTTGAGAGAAGGTTTAGGTAAGAGAATTATGTGAAGGCTGTTAGAAACTCTACAGGATGAAAAAAGATAGGCTAAAAACACATTAACCACAAAACAGAAGAAGAAATAAAATGGAAAGAAAGGAAAAAAAAAAATACCAGGATATTTGTGTGAATGTGTAGAACCAGCCGCTACCCAAAGAACCAAGCAGAACTCCCAGTTTCAAAATCAGAATAAATTTCCAAAGACATTTTAAAAGGGGCCAATTGCTTCCCAACAGAAAGGACCATGGCACCCTGGAAAGACGTTGCGTTTGGGGATAGTCAGACTCTCATTAATGCCCTGGCTAGTCCACTCACAAGGTGACCTCAGATAATTTCTCCATTTGTAATTTAGTGTCTTTCTTTTCAAAATGAGAACGAGTAGCCCTAATTTTTAGGATGGTGCTGAAGATTAATAGAACTATCATGATTTTGGCACACTGTAGCTGTTTAATAAACATCTATTCTTCTGCCTGTTCTCCATTAGAAACAAAAGCTCAAGGATGATAAATATATTCTAAGTTGACTAAACCCAACACTGGTCTTTAACCTTTTCAGAGAGACAAGCTTACATTCCATTATTTTTTAAAGGCCAGAAAAGGAAATTCATAAAAATCTCTTAGTCATTTGTTCCTGTAACATCATTTATATCAGGAATGGCTTCTTCAAATCCCATCTAATAAAACTCAACCCTATTATCTATCCACAACACATAGTTATGGAAAAAAATTAAAATGACATAGTTAATGTAGTTATAGACCAATGGGCACAGAAGTTGAGAATATTAAAATTTGCTGCCACCCTATTTAACCATCATCATCAGACTGACTTTCTTAATCTGATGTCCCATCTACCCTGGATAGGTTGGTAAGAACTGTGACAATAGTCCTTTTTTGATATTCATGTATTCAATCAATTTGTACTAAAACAGTCTCTTGCATAACACAGCCTCCGAAAAGTGCCATGGACAAAGAAATGAATACAAATTAGTTGAAAGCCTTTAGAAATCTCTGAGCATCAGTTCATCTTACAGGAGGCTATCTCTTTTGCATGGTCAGGGAAGGCAGACAATACCTAAATTCCCTGCCTCTGGATTTGCTACAGATGCTTCCAGTTTGTTGGCATATCATTCTTATCTTCAAAAAGATGCACACAGAATGGCAGGAGATTTACCTGGCTCTCCCACCCTGAATCTGGTATACTGTTGGAATGATGACCCACATCTGCACTTGGCAATGTTTTATCTTAAAGGGCCAGGTACTAAATATGCTTGGCGTCTTGAGCCAGAGAGTTTCTCTTGCAGTTATTCAACTCTGCTACTGAAGCATGAAGTAGCCATAGACAATGTGTTAACAGATGGGTGCAGCTGAGTTCCAATGAAACTTTACTTACAAAAACAGGGGACAGGCAGAATTCAGCCAGAGTTTGCTGACCCTGGTCTAGACTCAAAAGGCATTTTGTATTTGCCAACCCTTAGCTTTTTGCCCTCAGATTTACACATGTGCGGATTTACACACACACGTATCCCAGGTGGGGAGGGTACAAAAAATACCAATAGTAGTTGTCATGAGAGTATCCCCAGAAAGTTTTAATAAGAATAGATAAATAACAAATTATATTGGATGGAGACGTAAGTCAGGGCTGGATTTGGAGTTTGGAACTAAGTTTTGACAATTACTGAGGCAGAAAACTGAATTTGATTAAAAGGTAAGCCCTAGTAAAACCTTCCTAGAAGCAAATTCCTTTCCGATTATACTGACAGACTTCCCACATACACATTAGACTGTATATCACTCCACCCACAAAAGCAATATGCTATGCAGAGGTACCAGTTGAAAGACTTAGAAGAGGTGCAACCGGAAATGTCCCAAGCATTCTTGGAAGAGATTTACCCAGCCTGTTCTCCTTAGTGTTGGTAGAAAGCCATTGACATTTCAAAGTAAGTAGGATGCCTTTCAATCTGATGTGATTTTAGAAGAGCCACTTGCAGCCAACCTGAGATAGTATCTGATCTGCATAAGCAGCTATAAGCCTTAAAAGTGCCTCTGGATGAGAGACGGGGTTCATAAGTTTAGAATATGTTATCAGCAATATTAATAACACTTGCACATTTTTTTCCTTTACCTTCCAAAAGACTTGACGTCTCCATCTTGCGGATTCTACATCATGCTCAGAGACTGAATAGGAGATACAGAAGATAATGTGCAAAATTATCAAAAATAAAAATTAGCAAATCTGTTAATCAAAAGTCTTGGTTGTATCTCTGCTACCAGCTTCACTCATTTCTTTGACTTAAGCTTCTCTGACTCACAAAGGATAAAAAACAATAATGATGTTCCTGACCTTCCACACAGCACAGGTAATTTACCCTTTCAGACGGCGTCGCAGCAGGAAGAACCTGGCTTGTTCACGACTTTGGTATGTTGACATCTGTAGTCAAGACACTAAAGTCTTGCTCCCACTTCATCATACACCATAGCTGGAGTTCTAAGCCAATAAATTGTTATTTTCCCTGCTGAGAACATCAGCCACTTCTCAGGCCGGGATATCCTCCATTAACATCCCTTCTCCTGCCTAATTCTGTCAACTGCTCTCCACCTGGGGAAGCTGTCAAAACTTACTCCCTCCTCCCTTATCCCCCCGTTCTTTCTCCTTTCTTTCTTTCATTCTAAACATATTTATGGTGCTCCTAACATGGGGCTCTTGGACTCAACCTCTTTACACCATGCTCTGAAGAGTCACAACCTACTGGGGAAACAACTTTCTCAGAGTTCTGAGGTAAGACATGATCATCTTTACCACCCGAACCTTCTGGAATTATCAGGGATTCCCTCTTACATGTCTTAAATTCTGGAAAAACTTTCCTACTACACAGCGAAGAACCTTAACCTACACATTCTTTTTGTTTGTTTTGTTTATTTTATTTTTTTTCCATTTTAAATTTCTGGGCACCATTTAGGGAGATTTCAATTCCCATTATTAATATGAGCAACTGATCTATGTTTAAGAGAATTTAATCATGTCTTGATGACAAATTTAGTTTAAAGCAGAGCTTTACTTAGAGGTTCCAAGTAAATTTTGTTGAAAAGGTCAGTGTCTAATATCTGTCAGTAAAAGCCCACACCAGACAAATTAAATTTTCCTCTACTGATCTGAAGCACAAACACTTTTAACACTGACTATCACCAGTGGTTGTCAATTAGGAAAACCACCCCAAATAAAATAACAATTGAGAGTGCTTTTTTAAAGAAAGACGTAAATATTTATTCATTAAGAGTGAGGAGGGGCTGGGGATTTAGCGTAGTGATTAGAGTGCTTGCCTTGCAAGCACAAGGCCCTGAGTTCAATCCCCCGCACCACAAAAAAAAAAAAAAAAAAAGAGTGAGGAATAGTTTTCTTACTAAAAAGCTATCTCAAGAAGGTAATGGAAATCAAAACAAAACAATATCTTACTGGATAATTAAAACTCCAATATCACAAGTATCTGAACGTCTATTATTGGTCAAAGGAGTGTATGGGAGGGTGGTTAAACCTCACTAGGAGGTATCTCACTAGGAAATAATTCTAACAAGTAATCATTAAGAACAAAGTTTGATAAGATCATGTCCCCATGTTATGCTGAAGGAAGTATGTGTTTTGAAAGGAATAAAATGTATGCTGTTTTATATTTCTAGGGAAAGCTTTTGCAACAAAGATACTGTAAATACCAATTTAGATAGAGACAGGTAGTGCTGCGACAATCACTATTTGTCCCCTTTGTTTCTCTGTGTTTCATCATTTTTCTACATCATAAATAAATATTTTGGTAAGAAGTTAATAAAGTTTTGGGGAAAGTGCTAGAGAGGGATTGAGAAGTGGAGAGGGAGGGGGAGAGAGAGAAGGAGGAAGGGAGGAAGAAAGAGAGAGAGAGGGAGGGAGAGAGACAGAGGAGGAGGAGGAAGAAGAGGAAGACTCTTAAAAAAGGGAAATACTATTTTTCTATTTCCTCCAGTCAGGTTCAGATCAAACAGGATGAGATGTTCTAGCTTCTTTCCTTTTTGGTACTCAATTTTTAAATGTTTCCTGATTTCCTCCATGGAGGCGCATTCATGGCTAAACAGCTAAAAATGACTTTTGCCCATGAGGTCAGCAGCATAGAACAGAGCTTCAGCCAGTGTTCCAAGAAGGCCTTCACTGTTTCAGCAAATCTGAGCAACTACAGGGCCGCCCGGTGTCCGGCAGGGACCCAAGTGAGGGCGGAGGCGATCTCAGAGCAGGGGAAGCGAGGACGCTCACTGCATCCTGCGCAGGATGAAGTTCTCATAGAGTGGAAGAGGAAGCTGTGTAGCCACGAGGGACTTTGTTTTGTTTTGTTTGAAATCCTCAGAACCAAACATAAAGTACACACACACACACACACACACACACACACACACACACACACACACACTTGGTCTCACAGTGAGTGGAAATGCTAACTGAGCTGTCCAAAGATTATGGAAGAGGCTGTCTTTTCTGAGCACACTGTGATTACTATTGATCTGCACTGCTCACTGCAACTCAAGCTTACCAGGCTGGTCATGAAAGAAGGATGGATGCTATTAAGGAGCTTGAGCAGCTACTGCACAGGTGCCAGTCATTAGAAATAAAGGTACCAACTTTCAGGCATATAGAAAAATCGCGTGGCAGATCCAGTCCCTCTCCCAAGCCTAGAACCTATAATTCTATAGAGTTCAGAAAGGTCTAAGGGAAACAATTGTCGTTAAAGTGTAATGTGGAAGCTCAAATTTATCAGCCATATAACTGCAAAGCAAGGACTGAAGCAGTTAAATTCAATAACAGGTACTTACTTATTTAGTTATCATACGTCTAGGACTGTGTAAGGCACAAAATAGAGAATAGTTAAAAAAAGATAAAGGACACTGAAGTGTAGTTGTTTTCAGAGATGAAAGTCAATGACTTCTGGGGCAAAGTATACATATCACTTACCACAAGTCTTACAGATAGATTCCCCAAGTGCAGTGGAGAACCAACAGACTTATGCCAGTTGCATGAGATGGCATGAATGTAAGCGTTATACATTAATAGCGATTAAGATTGTCTGTAACTATAGTATTTCAGTAAAGTCATAATATTCAACAAAGTGTTAAAACTTTGAAACTTGTGACATATTAAAATAAAAAGGAAGTTAGAATGTGTTACTTTATATTATTTCGGATAACACAGCTCTTAAAACTCATCATTAATTTATATCACCATAATTATGGCATGTTGGGATAAAAATAGAGATCGAGGTAACAAAAATCATGCCTGATATTTAATAATCTTAGATGGATTAGAGGGTTACTGGAAAATGGAAAATGTTTTTACTTTGGCAGAGTCACAGCATAATAAATTTTAAAACAGTTTTTCAATACAGAAGCACGTGTAATATGCTTACCACACAGTAGGCTTTCAATAAGTGGTAATTATTAATAGGGTAGATGATTAGCTTACAAAAAATTTGCCCGTTTAACGATTATAGAAGCACAAAAACAAAACAAAACATAAAAAACAAGAAAAACACAAAAAACAATTGAGACCCAGTATGGATCACTTAGGAGATTTGCTTTTTTAAGCTACATTCTGTTGAAATCGCTATAATTTTCAGCCCAAATACATCATTTCCTAACTATGGGCATTTGCCTTATATAAGCTGTCTTTCTTGTTTTTCCTCTGTGCTCTGCTTGAAGATGGAGTAGCTGTGTAGGAAAGCTGCAAAGTGCAGGCTGATGGGATGGGCTTCTACTCTGACCTGTCTCACTGACTTACTGTCAGCATCCAACTCTAAGTTTTGTTTTATCAAGTATAAAGGGGGATGATGCTGATACGTTGGTGCTTTCACGGAATGACACGGATAAGTGAGGTAGAATTCAAGAAAGTTCTTTGGATTCTGAAAGGAAAAACGGATGGAACACAAATGGATCTTCCACTCTCCAGAAGCCAGTTTGAGGTAGTAAAAATACTATCGAAGAGATGGAAAGAAAAGAATAAAATATTAGTGGCCTAATAAAGAAGGCAAGTGTTACCTGTCACTTGCCCTTCTCTGGGATAAACTATCTGACACCCATAACTTCAAGGAGGAGAGGTTAATTCAAGTCCAGAAACTCAGCAGATTCAATCCATGGTTGGTTGGCTCCAAAGCAGAAACAGCACAGCAGAACAGCATGGTGGAAGAAAGGTGCTCCACCCACACCAACCAGGAAGCTGAAAGAGAAGCAAGGGGCTAGGGACAAAAATATGCCCTTCCATATCTGAGATTATCTCTTCCAGGTCATGGCCCAGGGACACACCTCCAAACAGCCTCCCCTTCTAACAGCAAGCTGGCTATGAACTCCTTGATATAATGACTTTGAAACACATGAAATTCTAGGGCATTTTCCATCTAAACCAGCCATAACACCATGTGTCTGGTCTTCTGATCACATAGCTTCCTGAATAAGATCATCATGACCAAGGGCTACTCAACAATTAGAAGGCATCTGGGGATGGTGCCTGCTCAGCCTTAAGGAAGTTACAGCCTTTTAAATATTTTTTTCAAGGTAGAAATAACATTGAAAAAGCCAAAAGACCAATATCATGAGCAACATAAAGGAAGGAACCGAGTGGGCCTATTTAGTACCCAGATGTAGGGTGAGCAGTTTTGCTGAGTGTCAAGAAGTACATAACCAATAAATGTATTTTGCATGAGAGTCTTCGATCCTGGTTTTCCTCTTAGAAAATCCATCCTCTCTGGTTACATTACACACAACGAGAGTGACAATATTTTGTCTTGATGGCCTCACGGGTTTTTATTCCATGACCAATTCAAGTGTCACTTCAATGACCATCTCAGATAGAAATGACCTACTGTCCACTGGAATGAATATCCTATTTGCATATCAAAAGGAAAATGTAACCAACAATACAAAGCATGAAATGATGTTTTATTTTTCCAAATAGATTGTAAGCTCTTAAGGGTTGACAAATCCATGTCTTAGACCTTGCTCTAAGCAATGTGGCAACCATTGCAGAAGAAGAACTCAGTTTATGTTAAATAAATTAACTAACCACAGATGTGAAAGCATCTAAAAAATATGAAAGTTTTTAAAATTGCAAGCATTCATTTTAGTGCTCTGTGCCACCAGAATTATGGGAGAATAATTATTTGTAAAACATCAAGATCGTTCCAACAAACCATCGGTCCCCATAATCAGAGATAAATTTAAAAAAAGAAAAGTAAAGAATGCCTATCTTAATGCTAAATACTCAGAAATTAGGTATTATTTTCTATAGTTTCAGACAATTATGGGAAAGGGCCAGACACTGGCAGAAAGCTTGACCTTGTTTCTTGGTGACATTTAATAGCTCTAAATGGAAAGACAACCTGGCCACTGTCCCTGCCAACTCTCCTTGCAGCAAAGCACTGGGGAACCAAGGAAAGTGGACCACAGCTCCAGAGTCTCGCTAGCCCTGCATACGCACAGGCCCGCAGCACTGGTATCACGTGGGAGCCTGTTAGGAGCACAGACTCTCACACCAGGAGCCATCCATATGCAATTGCTGTTAGGGCACCAAGCTCTTCCATTAACTATACACTAGTGATTCTCAAAGCACAGTGGGTAGCAGACCACCTTCCAGGCTAAAGCGCCAGGCATGTTGTAAGAGTACAGGTTTCTGGGCTCCACCACAAACCTACTTAAGTTATAGAGAGGAGAAATCTGCATTTTGACATAGGTAATTCTGACACACATTGTGTCCTGGGAACCTGTTCTTCCATAACACAGAACTCTGAAACCCCTGGCTATATTTTCCTCCTGGCTCCATCCCACCCTCACTGAGAACTCGTGACATTTCAGGTTATTTTTCTTTTCTCCCACTATTTACATATGGAAAGTTTTTTTCTTTTTTTTTCCTATTGCTAAATCATCTGGAGATTGTTTTCCTCTAATAAAATGGCTACACTCTTGATTAAAGAATGTGATAAACCTGCCATCAATTACCTTAATTGATCTGACAAACTGATTAGACTCAGAACAGAGAAGGTTTCCTCAGCAGAGCCTTATTTAAAAAGAGGAAACAAAACAAGGGCCCATGTAATTAAAATGTGATCGCTAGCAATGAGTATGTAAAATCAGCCCTGAGAGGTATTAGTGATGGGAAAACTTTTCTAATTGGCATCTTACAACGACAAAGGGACACGAGATTGTCAAATAAACCAGTGAACTACTGGGAAAGAATGTTGAACAGCAGCTGAAAGGACATTATTCAATTCTTAAGCCACCAGCAGTTTTTGAAATTAACAATATCCATTCTTGGCTTAGGGAAAGAAAAGCCCAATTTCTGGCCTCATTTGGGGCACATGAATCCAAGCAGAATGCCACGCCACTTACTGGCACCATTTGTGGTTATATGGGCCTTTTTTTTTTCTGGTCTCAAACCAACCATGCCGAAAGAAGAATGGTGTTCCTATACCTCAACAGGGATTGAATAAGTTATTCTGCGAAGCAGAGTTGGCAGCATCGAGGCCGCATCACAGAAATCGTGACTGCTCTATTAAAAAAACCAGCACTCATCGTGTGTTTCTGACTCAAGGATCGATCCTTCTGTGTTATTTTCAATATATTTTCTTCACAGACTCACTCTCAGTGGAATATACCTTCTGAACTTTGCCCACACTCAGGTAGCCCCCAGGCCTTCAAGAATAGGAAGGCAATATGGTCTTTGTTACCTTACCCAGCAAAAATACCTACATCCCAAGAGCGCTGAGAAGTAGGATATTATTAGCTAATTAGGATGAACTGTCACACTGGAGTGTTTGATTAAATTAATTAATCAAGCTGATGACTGGTCTGCAGGGGTAGGAAGCTGTTTTTACACTGCACCTGGTAAATTGTGCTATTAACTAATGGACACTTAGAAATGTAAAGAAAAATACTTTTGATTGAAAGATGAACACGTTAGCACAAAGTCGATAAAGGGATAAGAATGAATGTGTACAGCAAGTGCCGAATACACACATGAGTGGACAGACTCAAGCTTTTTGTTCTCTTGACCGAGAGCATTAGGATAAAGTTTCAATAGGGAATTTTTTTTTAAACTGAGTATAATGATCCTCTTTGACCATACACAGAATAACAGATTTAAATAGACCAAGATGGACCCACCATCAAAGACTTTTGTCTTAACTCAGGTTTTCAACTAAACCAATCCACCTCTTGTTTGTTAAAAACAGAAACAAAACTAAAAGATGAGTGGCTTCTGTGGCGATCTGCCCTCACATATACCCACTTAAGAGACGCACTGTGTTCTCCTTTAGTCTTGGGAAGCAGAGAGACCTTTCTTTCCATCCAGCCTTCTATTTGGGCAAGTGACAACACTGCCATCACTGTGGGCAATTCGCTAACTTTCTACGCCAAACTACATTTGGTGACCTTGAATATATTCCACACCAGGACTTCATAGCTGCAAGCAAAGGTTCTAACTCTGTACACCCTTTCTGAGCATGCAGATATGAAACATAAAGACACGGTCAAAGATTTCCCTGACAGCCAGATCACCTGGGACTCCTATCAGGAGGTCACCGACATGCTTCAGTGACACTAGAATTAAACAACAGTTTAAGTAGGATTACTGTCGCATGTGATATCTCTGATTTGTTGCCCTATGGCCAAATCACCTGGGATACCTATCAACAGGTCACCAAAACTCTCCAGTGTCTCTAGAATTAACAGTTCAAGTAGGATTACCATTGCATGTGCTTGCTCTGGTTTGTAAACAGCTTTAATTCTAAGTCACCTAGAGTTAGACTTTTAAAGAGACATGGCTGTTGACTCATTTCAGTCTCCGGACAATGCCTTCTATCCACAGCGTAGCATTACCTGGAGACGTGGGGAAATGTGTCATCCTTACGCTCTGCACAACATCTAACATATTCCACCATCCTGGGCAAGCACTCGACAAAGTAATTTCATAGGCTCAAAGTCTTTATATTGAATAACGAAGGCTGTAAATGTACATGTGTGGGTTTGTGGAGGAGATCCACGGGTCATCCCTTCATTTTCTTCACTCATTTACGTTCTAGTTACTTTACAAACTTTCACTGAACCTCCTATAGGCAAGAGGTAACTACAAATAAGGAGAGCTCTACCCTGCTAGGGAGCATAGGGTGTAGTATTAATATTCCAGTGAGATCTAGATAAATTAAACTCTAAAAAAGTAGATTACTATACGTACAAACTCTTATCTTTCAAATTAAAAAAAGTTGGTTTTTTTATAATCTCTAAAATTCACTCAATAAAATCACAGGAAAAAAAGACCACATGAAAAATTTAATCAATTGTCAGCCTCCTTCCTTCATCTAAGAATAGATCTTTGTCATCAAATTTCAAATTTAATCACATTTAATAAATACTTAAATACATTATAATTAAAAATTATAATGCACAACACCAACAACATGAATGAAAAACACTCCTTTGATCTAAATTATTTAGTTTAGCTCACATTTTATGACAACACACACATTTAAGGCTACTGTTTTTTTCTACTTTCTTCTCTATTACCTTGTAAGGCCCATGACACCAGGGGCTGTGGGTACTTCTTTTTTTTTTTTTTTTT
>PVJO010029288.1:0-17025 GCA_004026905.1 Hystrix cristata | reverse complement strand
TTGCAGTTGTTGTATTGATTTCTCATAGACTCTAGTTATTTTTAAGAAGTTTTCCTTTTCATGGTCATAAAGTGCAGTCCTGTCTTCTAGTTCTGAGAGTCTGTCTTCGCTCTCATTTAATCGACTGTGTATACTTTCAAGACAGTTTTTGATTTCTTGGACATCTGTTTGGATCTGTTTCATGGGTTCCATTTCTTTCCTGAATTGAGTGGTCAAGTTTTCCATTGTTTTTCTTAGCTTCTCTGTTTTTTTATGTGTGTCTACTCTAAATTCGCTAAGCAGGTCTTTCATTATGATCGTCATCTCTTACTTAACTTGGCCAATTATTTCTAATGTGATGTTCTCTATAACCTCATCCATCTGTTTTTTAACTTCTGCTGCTATCATTTCTGAAAGTTTGGTTGAGTGTTTTCCAATTTCCTCTATTTCATTGTCATCTGGATTTGTTCTGGATGAGCTGGGGGTCTGGGGTTGTATTTTACTTCTGGGTCTCAACATCTTCTTTTTTTTTGGTATCTATATGTATTTCCCTCGTTTTAGTTTCAGTGCTGATTTTTATGTTTTGATTATAGGAGGTTGCTTGAAGACAAATATCAATACTTTTTAGGAGAATCCTGTTTGTTCATTGTCTTCTAGGCATATGTGATTCTTGGCTCTCGTGGTTGTCTCAAGACCTGGGAAGCGGCCTGACCTGCAAGCTCAAGCCTCCTGCACATGATGGAGTCCAGCGCTGTCTTCCCTGCGAGAGGGTGGAGCTAGCACAGATCCACGCCAGGAAGCACCTGACCTGCAAGCTCAAGCCTCGCTCCAAAGATCAAGAAATAGAAGATTTTTAAATGGAGAAAAATTACACAGAAAATAGAAATAAGAACTATTGTTGAATTATTATTAAAGGAATAAAAATTGAAAGGAAAATGAGGGAAAGAAAGGGAAAAGGAAGAAAATGAAAGAAAGAAAAGAGAATAAATAGTAAAAGAACTGAGAAAAAAGGAGAAAAGAAAATTCCCCAAACCCTAATAAATCAGGGAAGAAAGAGAAAATAAGAGAAAACGATGTCCAAATATTTTCTGTGTGTTTGAATGAGTGGTTTCCTTCTGGAATCCAAAATATTGGAGTCTAGCCATACTCAGTTTTCTCTGCCTAGGCTGATGGTCTGTGGCTGATTCTCCCCACATTGCAGAGAGCTCTGTATTTACCCAGCCTGTGGCAACGTCTAAGCCAAAACATGTGCTTACACATGCCAGTAGATAAGGAAGGCAGTTAGATCCCAAATCCATGCTGGATGCAAAAGTAGGGTGAGGGCTCGAATATTCAATGCTGAGACTTTCAAACCCAGAGCATCTCAAGCCAGGCCTGCCCTCTGCCTGTGGGTGGTAGAGCCTGTGTCCTTCCTGGCCCATGCTCAAACTCCCCTTTCCAGCCCACTCCCTGACCACAGCTGTCCCCATGGCTGTCTCTCACCCAGTGATTGTGGGAGAATAACACTAGGAACCCTGAAGTGAATCCATTCTGTGGCTGCTCTGAGTCACACATTCAAACATTTAATCCTTTTCTGGAAGGGTTCCCAACCCTGCAGTCTCTCTAAGCAAGCAGTGAGCATCTGTACTGGGATCTCTCTCCAGCTCTTGCATGAGGAAGGAGTCCAGTCAGAGCAAAACCCCTGGCTGTCCCTGCAGATCACAACAACCTCCTGCCCACATCACTACCATTTCTCCCTGGAGCCTTCTAGGGCTGCCATTGCTCCCCTTACTCCAGCAGCATCAGGCCAAGGAGAAAGTCCAGAATATTTCATTCCCTTCTCTGAATCATAGTTCCTTGCTTCAGCTTCTCTGTAGATTTTCATTTTCCTGTCAGTCCCCTCCTGATTCCTGGGGATCCACTTTCTTTTTTCTGAAGTTGTTACTTCCTGGTGTTTGGATTCACAATCTCAGAGAGGCCAAATTGCTGCCACTCACCACTCTGCCATTTTGGAAAAAACAATTCTTATTTGATTTTTTACAAAGACTATTATTTGCTGTCTGCACTCATTCTACATTTGTACAAATAGTGTTCAGAACTGTCAATTGATTTGTCCAATCAGGGTTATTTGAAGTTAAATGTTCAACATATAAATGTTATGAAATATACAGTCCATAAAAGAAAAAAAAAAAACAAAAACAATGAGAGGGGCTGGGGATTTAGCTCAGAGGTTAGAGTGCTTGCCTGGCAAGCACAAGGCCCCAAGTTCGATCCTCAGCACCACAAAAAAAAAAAGAGAGAGAGAGAGAGAGCGAGTAGGGAGTACATGCATGGAACATAGGCCCTGTTCAATCACTGTTTCCTGTAGAATTAGTACATGATTTTGACAAGACAGGTCATTGAAGATTTAAGTGGAAACTGTTGAAATAACTCAAGCTGGTGAATGAATAAAAACATGCAATGATGCCAAGGGAATAATGCAATAAATAAGGCTTGAAAGTGTGGGAAAAAAGAGATAGAGGCAGAGAATAAAGTTTAGAAGCTTACAGAAGGGGAGTGTCAAAACAATAACTAGAGAAGCAGTCCTGAACATTATAGCCCAGATGTCCTCATAGTTGGCTGACACATTGTGAGAGTTCCTTAATCTAGAAACCAAGGACAGGTCCTAGTGCTGAAACTGAGCCTGTTCCACACCCAGCAAGACCTCAGTGCTAGCAACAGAAAATACCATAGTCAGTCTTAACAAAAAAGGAAACATAAGAACTATGATAATGCCATTAAATATGAAAAGGCAAAATCACAACAGACACCATTGAAATTGAGAAGATTATTAGTAACTACTTTAAAATCTGTACTCCAATAAAGTGGAGAATCCAGATGAAATGAACAAATTCCTAGATCATATATATTGCAAAAGCAAAACCACAAAGATATGAAAACCAGAATAATACAATAATATGCATTGAAATGGAAGAATAATTAAAAAAAATTACTACCAGGGCTGGGGATTTAGCTGAGTGGCCTAGCAAGCACAAGGCCCTGAGTTTGATCCCCAGCACCAAAAACAAAACAAAATAAAACAAAACAAACAACAACAACAAAACTACCAGCTAATAAAAGCCCATGACCCAATGTACTGACCAGTGAATTGTAGAATATCAGGTAAGATCTAATGCCAGTACTTCTCGAAATCTTTAATATAATTTAAAAGAAAGGATTACTGCTAAATGCATCCCTGAAATCTGGGATTACATTGATTCCAACACAGACAAGGATTCAACTAAAAAAGAAAATTACAGTGTAATCACATCAACGAACAAAGAGACAAAGATCTTCAAGGTACTGCCAAACAGAATGCAAGAAATCAGTGAAAAGATCATACACCATGACCAAGTAGGCCATATAACAAAAATGTAAGATGGATCAACATACACAAATCAATAAATGTAATACATAAGTAAGTAGAAGCAAGGGCAAAAGTCACATGATTTTCTCAATGGATGCAGAAAATACTTTTGAAAAAAATTCAAACTTCTGTGCATGATTAAAACAGCCCTAAAGAAAATAGGTATAGAATGGCCTTATCTCAATCTGACAAGTCACTAATGCAAATCTATGGCCAACAATATATAAAATGGGAGAAAAACTGAAAGCTTTCTCTATATAATCAGGAACAAGACAAGGATGTCCACCATCACAAATCCTATTTAATACAATGCTTGAAACTTTACCCAGCACAATCAGGAAAGAGAAAGAAATAAAAGAAATACTATGGGAAAGAAAAAAGTCAAATTAACCTTGGTCACAGACAACATGGTCTATAGAAGTTCCCAAAAATTCCACCAAAAGACTCCCAGAACTAATAAGTTCAGTAAGGTGAGGGAACACAAACTCAACAAAATTCAATAGCATTCTTGTACAGCAATAATGAACACATTGAGAAAGAAATTAGGAAAACAGTACCATTCACAATAGCATCCAAAAAAAGTACTTAGAAGTTAATCTAACTAAGGAAGTGAAAGACCTCTATAACAAGAACTAAGATCAAGAAATCAAATAATAATACATGTTGGTGAGGCTGTGGGATAAAGAAACACTTCTACATTGTTGGTTGGAATGTAAAGTAGTACATGCACTATGGAACTCAGTATTGAGATCTCTCAAACTAAAATTATAAATTTCATTCGATCCAGGTACTTCCCTTCTAGATATCATCTTCAAAGTGTTAAAGACATTATTTTATAGTAATACATGTATATCCATGTTTATGACAGCACGACTCCTAATAGCTAAATCCTAGAAGCAGTCTACCTGTCAATCAGAAGATGAATGGATAAAGAAAATCTAATTTTTATATAAAGTGGAGTACTATTCTGCTATAAAGAGGGATAATTTTGGGTCATTTGTAGGAACATGAATGCAACTTAAAACCATAATGTTAACTGGAATAAGTCAGATGCATAAGGTTAAATATTTCATATTTTCTCATATGACCAACCAAAAGAATAAACAAATAGCACAATCAAAGATAGATAGTATGATACAGGGAGATAAATCTCTTGTAAATGGGACAGGACCAAGAAACAAAACAGGGGAGTGAGAGGAGAGGAGTATGAGGAGATGTGTAGAGAATTAAGATGTTTTGTGCACACATACCAACTCCCCACAATGTGTATAATCACTGTGAACTGGGCACATGTAGTAATAAAAATAAAAATTAAAAGAAATAAGCCACTGATTTCAGCCCATATCCTGAATTAACTACGAGGAAAACTCTAATGGAGAGGAAAATTCCTATGGATTTATTTGGCCAATGTAAAACCCCGAAAAGATAAGCTAACCTTGCAGTGCCTGAATTGTGATTTAATGAATTAATTATTAATAGTGTCTGTTTAGGGATTTTGCAGTAATTTGTTTTGCTGCAACAGTAAACTGTTTTTTTTTTTAACCAAGAACATGTATTGGTACATTGTATACATAATGATCGTAATCAACATGGTTATTTTGTACCTGTCCATGATATATCTTGGTTTTCCCCCCTCCTCCCCTCCCCTCCCCCTCCCATTCTCCCACCCTTCCCTATTTGCAACAGGTTTATTTACATTTTTCCATGCTTTAATAATCTTTTTTGAAAAATATTTGCTCATGATAATTTCCTGTTGTTTTTAACCTATATTTTCTTCTGATACTTTAAAAGTTTTGGGTATCATACATCACACTTTAATCCATTTGAGTTTATTTTTCCAAAAGGTGAGATGTAGCTGTCCAGTTTGTTTCATCTGCCTCTAGATACCAGTTTTCCTTCACCATTTATTGAAAATACTATCCTTTCTCCAATATATCTTCTTAAAGGTTTTGTGGAAAATGGAATTTGCTAAACATTTAGTTCTGTGGTTGCTGGGGATTTAGCTCAGTGGTTAGAGTGTTTGCCTCACAAGCATAAGCCCCTGAGTTCGATCCCCAGCACCAAAAAAAAAAAAAAATTAATTCTGTGTTTTGTTTTTAATACAGTCATTGATTTATGTCCATACTATGCCATTCTGGGTATTATAGCTTTGTAGTTGTTTTTAAAATTAGTTATTGTACTACCTCCAGCATTGTGCTTCTCACCCAGAGTAGTTTTGATTTGAGGAAATTTTGTAGCTCGTAAAGATTTTAAGATTGTTTTCTATATATCTGGGACAAACTTCATTGTTCCTGTAGTAGGAATTGTGTTGAATCCATATATTGCTTTTGTAGTATGGAGATTTTAAAAATGTTAATTCCTCCAATTCATAACTATGGGAGATCCTTTCTATTTTGTGTGTCCTCATAAATTATGTTTCATATTTTTCATTGTAGAGATATTTTACCTCCTTGATGGAATTTACTTTTAGGTATTTTTATTACGTCTGTAAATGGAGTTGTTTTCTTGATCTCTTTGTCTGCTACTGGTGTGAGGAAGTGGTACTGTTGACTATATGTGTTGCTACTTTGCTAATTTTCTTTAGTAGTCCTAGCAGATTTTGATGGAGACTTTTGGATTTGGATCGTCTCTCTATAAAGTTCATGAAATAGATAGCAAAATACAGTTTGATGGGAGGAAGAGCCTCGAGTGTTCCACAACACAGCAGTTTGACTGTAATTTACAACAATGTAATATATATATATTCTGTGAAGAACTAGAAGAAAGAAATTTGTGGATTCCAGACATAAAGAAATTATTAATGTCCAAGGAGAAAGAAGTGCTAATAATTCTAATTTTACCATTGCCTATTGGATACACATATCAAATTACCACTCTGCCTTATAAATATGTATAATTATGTCAACTAAAAATAAACCTTAAAACATCATGCCATCTGCAAATGGGGCATTTTCACTCTTTTGTTTCTTTTTTCTGATTATTCTCGCTAGAAGTTCCAGTAATATGATGAGTGGGAGTGATAAGAGTAGACACTTTTCTTGTTCCAGAATTTATGGGAAACATCCTCAAGGTTTCCATATTCCATGTGATGTTAGCTATGGGGTGTAAAATACAGACTTTATTGTGTTGAGGTATATTCCTTTTATTAAAAAGTAGTACAATTTTGCAACACATAATGAATACATCTATTATGGGGAATTGGAACAAATACATATTATATCTTAATAATTTTTGCTTCTCCTTCCCCCTCCTCCCTTCCATCTCCCCAATCACTTGATCTCCTTCCCATCTGTTTATTGTCATCTATCATTTATCTTTCTCTTTAAGTTATTTGCAGTTTGAGTTTCTCCTAAAAGAGAAACCATATGTTTGAGGTATTTTCTTGTATGAGTAATTTGTTGAGAGCTATTATCATGAAGGTATATTAAATTTCAACAAATGCTTTCCCTGTTCTTATTAAGCTAATCATATAGTTTTTGTCCATTTTTTTAGTATGATGTATCACTTTATTGATGTGTATATGATGAGCTATCTTTTATCTCTGAGATGAATTCTACTTGGTAAATATGCACATTGTGTCTTTGATGTAATGTTGGATTTTGTTTGTTAGTGCTTTGTTTAGTATTTTTGTATCTGTAGTTATCAGGAATATTCTCTACATTTTCTTTCTCTGATTTTCTTATTCAGGTATAACCTTATAGAATAAGTACCAAAAACTGTCTCTTTTTGTTCAGTGGTTTGGAAAATTTTGAGAAACACTGGTATGTTCTCTTTCCTAAATATTTGGTAGAATTTAGTACTGAAGCCACCAATCACTGGGATTTTTCTGATGGCAGATCTCTTAGTACTGAATCAACCTCCTCAGTCACCACTGGGGTGTTCAGACCTTCTGGATCTTCTGATTCCATCTTGGCAGGATATATACATCCAGGCACTTACTCATTTCCGCTGTTTCCCAATGTGTTGATATATGATAGTTCACAGTACTTTCTTATGATTCTTTGTATTTCTGTGGGGTCAGCTGTAATGTCTCCACCTCATTTCTGACTTTTTTTTTTTTGGTGCTGGGGATTGACCTCAGGGCCTTGTGCCTGACTTCATTTTTGTAAGTCTTTTTTTGTTTGTTTAGGCAAACTAAAGACTGGTCAATTTGGGCTTATATTTTCAAAAATCAACTTAATTTTGAGGATCTTTTATTTTTCTGCTTTGTGTCATTGATTTTTGCTCTAGTATTACTTTTCATTCCTTCTATCAGTGGGCTTCATTTCTTCTTCTCCCAGTATCCTACAGGCATAATGTTAATGTGTTTACTTTCAACCTTTTTGCCATTTTGATATATGCATTTATTTCTATAAATGTTGCTACAAAAACTTAATTTGATTGATCTCAAAAAATTTCAGATGTTGTGTTGCCTTTTTGTTTCACTCAAAATATTTTAGATTACCCTTTTAAACTTCTTCCTCAACCCATTGGTTATTTAGAAGCATATTGCTTAATTACCATGAATCCATAAATTTCTTGAAATTCCTATTAGTGATTTATAGTTTCAAAGCATAGAGATTGTGATTGCAATACTACAATTGAAAAGGGTGCTTGATATAACGTCAGTCTTTTTATATTTTCTCAGATTTGGCTTGTGGCCTAATTTATAATATAGATGCTATATTAATTTATACTGTCTTAGAAGTGGGTCATCTGTTCTTGAAATAACTGTGTTACTGGATAATAACTGCCTAGTGTTATTGGATAGAATGTTTTATGTATGTTCACTAGATCCATTTGGTCTAAATAAGACCAATGCTTTCTTATTAATTTTCTGTCTTGATGATCTTAAATATTTTATATTAATGTCCTGTGTCTTGCAATCTCTATCTTCCTTCAGATCTTTTAATATTTATTTTATATATGTAAATGCTGAATTCTTGGCAATATAGAATATATCTAGGAAGTCATCTTAACATGTCCATGGAAGATCTTATTATCTGCTATATACATATTTATTTATTTATATGGTGTGTATATATATGTGTGTATATATATATATATGTATACACACACAATTGTTACATACTCCTGTTGAGAGCACCACTTACTCATTTTAAAATGTCCTCCTCTGTCTCTTTTTACAATTTCTAGAAGTAGTTTTTTATTGGCTCCATTGGGAGGGGGCATATTCTTCTCAACTCAGTGATACCCCCAAGAGGACAAAATTGATTGCAGATTTTGCATTCATTTCTGGTCCCCAGAGTCATAGACGTTATATTGCCTAGAGATAAAAAGAAATATTTATGTAATGAGAAGCTGTGAGATGTACTCTCTAGAACTCAATAATTAGCATACCTTTTGACCTTACAATCAGTTCATGACTCTAAGAAAAGTGGAAAAATTTCTTCTACCTCAGAAAATTTTGTCGTGAAACACCGCCGACATCATCTCCCTGCTGTTTAACGACGCAACGGCTGCCTCAGTTATTCATTGTTCTGCAAAGAAAAATTCAGGCAACACATCTTCCGTTGACCACATCTGAGCGAGCAGGAAAGAGCACAGTAGTTGTTGGCAGTGAAATACGAGGGCAGAGAGGCATTCCATCTGGAATTGTAGCCTGGCGGAGGAATTAAGGAAAGTTCTTCGATTCAAAGAAGGAATCAGAAAAGTGCAAGCACCTTGCCAAGAAGGAAGCCTTAGGTTTACCTGTAGCCTCTGCCTCTCGCCATGCGTCTTGCCCTCTGTTCCTTCTGCCATTATTTTCCACAGCCCCTTTCCCTCACAGAAGGAGCTACCTCTCCTTTTTCTCTGTTGGGTGACACTGGGTTTCCGCTCGCAGCTTATCCAGTGCCCCGGTCTCTTTTTCACCTACTGAACCTCAGAACTCACGGGGATCTTGCTTCTCACTTGCATGCAAATTCAAGGAGCATTCTCAGCCATGTCAGCGCTTTCTGCAAAGTGCAGGAATAACAGCTCTCTCTTCCCAGGGAGATAAAATGAGGTCATTCAGCAGAAGGGATTCGCATAGTCTCTGCAGCTGGTAAGTGTTAATAAACATGACTCACTATTCACAACATTACCTGAGCACCTTTGATGACAAAACCTGCCCCCATGTATGTTACAGTTTTGTACTATACTGCATAGGGCAATTTCATATACTATATTTCTTTATTGTTGGAAGCAGAAAAGTATATGTTTGACTTTCATTATGTAGCCTTACCAAAAACTCTTCATTATAATAGCTTTCCAAGTGATTGTGGGTTGTGAATTTAATCATCTGAAGTGTGGCCAATTTTCTTTTAATACAGGATCTGAAGCTGAGACTGCTCGTACTTCATTAGTCAGACGGGTTTCAAATTTTTAAGACAGTATTGATTAGTGGCAGTAGTCATAACTGCCTTCAATATGAGTTTCCTGGAGATTCCTCAATTTCATGTTAGGAAGAATATTATCTAATAATCAAGGAAGCCATTTTATCATGTTTATGTAGGATTTACAGTTTTCTCAGAGCTATTTCCATGAAGTATCTTTTGCATCTAATAAGATGCTCCTATTAAGTCTAGAATTTTTATAGTATAAAATGAAAATTACTAATGTTAAATGTTCATCATTTTGTTGGGTAGCATGCTACCCGTTCTTCAAATTTTGTGTGCAATGAGTATATATTTATATATATTTATAGTTATGTGGTTTGAAATGTTTTTCCACTTGTGTGAATTAATGAAAATAATAGGTTTCCCTTATGCTAATTCTATTATAACAAGCTGTTGCCTTTGGGTATCAAGGTTAAAATGGATTAAGAAAATTCACTGAGAGTTATTTTCATGTGATATTAAGTAATTTTTGTGGGCTATATATCAGCAAGATTGAATAGTTATTAGTTTGGCTTCTGGTTTTCATAGAAGAAAATATGGTTGTAATACAATCTCTCATTGATATTTTTTTCTCATTGATGTTTGATCCATTATATTTTTGATTAAAAATTAATCAAGTGAATGAACAATATCATTCTTGTCACTTACTGTGATTATTTGGATCCAGAACTTTCAAATTTTTCATTAAAAGCATTAATGAGACATTTAAATGTAAATTACTGAAATCATTCAGAAGACTTCTGAGATGAGAAATGCTGGCTGCAGGGGTGTCAGGGCGGTTGAGTAGAATGAAATCAGCTTTGAGTGATACATTAGGTTTTGTGTCTGGTGTTCCAGCTACTGGAGAATAGAAAAGAACACTGAGAAAATGTATCATTTCATCAATACATTGCAATCAAGCCGAAAGACAATGACATCTCTGAGATGCCTCTTGTGTGTTCATTAGGTCTTGCCACTTCCTCTCTCTTGAAGACATTTGCTTTACATGGAGCTGGAGAACCACACAGAGATTCCAGTATTTTTCCTCCTGGGACTTTCTGAGAAGCCAGAGATTCAATCTGTATTGTTTGGGCTGTTTCTTTCTTTGTACCTGGGGACTGTCTTTGGGAACCTGCTCATCATCCTGGCCATCATCGCAGACTCCCACCTGCACACACCCATGTACTTCTTCCTCTCCAACCTGTCTTTTTCTGACATCTGTTTCATCTCCACAACAGTCCCACAGATGTTGCTGAATATCCAGACCCAGAACAAGGTCATCACCTATGCAGGCTGCATCACTCAGATGTACTTTTTCACAGTTTTTGGACTTTTGGACAATTTACTTCTGACTGCAATGGCCTATGACCGCTTTGTGGCCATTTGTCACCCTCTGCACTACCCTATCCTAATGAATGCCAGGCTCTGTGCCCAGTTACTGCTCCTGACCTGGCTCCTCAGTGTGCTGGGAGCCCTTCCTGAGAGTTTGACTGCCCTGCGCCTCTCTTTCTGTGCTGTCGTGGAAATCCCACACTATTTCTGTGAACTCCCTGAGGTACTCAAGCTTGCCTGCTCTGATACCTTTATCAGCAGTGTCATGTTGTACGTTGTGACAGGAGTCATGGGACTTTTTCCTCTTGCTGGGATCCTTTTTTCCTATTCTCAAATTGTGGCTTCTGTCCTGAGAATCTCAACAGAAGGAGGGAAGTATAAAGCGTTTTCCACCTGTGGCTCTCACCTCTCAGTTGTCTGCCTGTTCTATGGAACATGCCTGGGTGTGTACCTCAGCTCCACATGGATGCAAGACTCTTCGACAGGGGTATTTGCCTCTGTCTTGTACACTGTGGTCACTCCCATGATGAACCCTTTCATCTACAGTCTGAGGAACAGGGACATGAAGAGGGCCCTGAAAACTCTTCTCTGTGGCCTGATGTACTCAAAGTGACAGAAAAACTCACAAGTGTGGACAAACAAGATCAAGGGAATCGACCGGATCTCTTAAGACTCTGTAAGGCGTCACTGACTGGATGGAACTGAGATGTTTTGCTTGCTGCACTTATGAGCAATTTGTAAATATTTTTATGAAGGGTTCTTTAAGTCTTTTGCTCATTTTTATATTTTGCTTTTTTTCAATTTGTGAGAGGAATTCTTTGTTATTTCTGTGTATGTGCTTGGGTCCATGTGTGTGCACTTTTTTTTTTCCTAATGAATGGCTTCTTTATCAATTTTATTCATGTGGTCTTTGATGTTCAAATATATAATTTTGGTGAAATCCAATTTTGCTCTCTTTATAAACTATCTTTCCCTTCTTTTGATCAGAATTTGGGATGTCAAGGACTGTTTGACCTTAGAAGGTGAGTAACACAGAAGTGCCCACCTTTTTTTGTTTTATTACATGTTGGCAGTACGTAATGTTTACATTCCTTTGTGGGGGTTGGTATATGTGCAAAACACCTCTTAATTTCTTTTTCATCCCCTTTTCTTCTTCTGCCCCCTCCAATCTTTTCATCTTCTTCCCACTTGGGAAAGATCTATCTCCCTGCTTCCTATTATCTATCATTTATTTTGTTCTTTATTTATAATTTGTGTTTCTCGTATAAGAGAAATTATGTAGTATTTAAGCTTGTGTGTCTAGTTTATTTCACTTACCAAAATGGTCCCCAACTTACCTACAGAAATAGGTGGGTCTTTTCATGTTCAAACAGAATTTTGATAAAGTCCTATTTTTCTCCTTTTTAAAAATTATCTTTCTCTTCTGTAGATCAGAATTTGGGGTCTCAAGAATTATTTGAGCTCAGAATGTAAGTAATATTGACGGCCACCAACTTTTTTTTTAGTTTAACATTATTTTAAAATAGTATTAATTTCAGTTTTTTAATCTTTTCTTAGGCTAGAAATAGGTGTAGTACAATGTTAAATAGCTATAGCTGGAGCCCTGGTCAAACAGAAGGATCACAATAATAAACAAGAAATTCTTACAGCATACTGGGTTACTAAGCCATCACGTTCAGTAGGTTGGGTGTATTAAATTCATGTCAGGTATCTGATATTTTCAATGTAGAAGAGTTTCACTGAGGGTAGCATATATATATATGTATAATTATTTTCAGTATTATTCTTATGGATTTGTAATTTGGGGAGCAGAAGAGAGTGGCTATAGTTATATTTAAAATGCATGTAAATCTCAAGCCCTATCTTTTTAACAAATTATTAACTGTACACCTGTCTGAGATGCAGTGTATAATTCATCATGTGTAATGACCAAATCATGGGAGTTAACACTCCTGTGTACTTAAATTATTTTTAAAATTCTTGATTAACATATAATAATTGCACATACTTATAAGCTATCTGGTAATAATTGAGTACATGCTTACTCCATGTACTGATCAGAACAAAGGAATATTTCCATCTCCTCAACATTTTTAATATTTTGATTAACAGTGATCTTTATGAGGTATAGTTTTATATGTCAGTACATGTTAACATACATACTGATAAAATGAAGATACTTAACCTCTTGCTGTCATTGTTTTGTATTTGGAGCACTTAAGCTCTTCTTTTCCTGTTATTCGTGATGTGTAATAGGTTATTGTGAAGTGTTCCAGCCCCACTGTGCTGGAGAACACTAGAAATTCTTCCTTGTTTCAAACTGTGTTTGGTACCAGTTATCCAATGGCCATGTACCCCTCACTCACTACCCTTCCCAGGCAGTGTTTCATTCCTACACACAAGTCATCTGGAAGTGAAGAACTTCACAAATGTGGCCCCCACAGTATCCAACAAGATGCCAGTCAACTGTTAAATATTTTTAATATTATGAAAGGGTGAATGTCTTGTCTTTGCTGTGATAACAAACAATGCTTTCAATCGGGCTGCTTTCATGAAATCATGGTGGCTTCAGGGTATGTGGCTCCTCCCCAGTTATGTCCGTTACTTGGGAACACAGCTGAAGAAACTGCCCTACTTGAGGAGAGCTCATTCTCCTAACAGAGAGGAAGACAAGAAAATTGGTGAAATCTCACAGTGCTGCTTACAGTTTTCTCTTATGCCTTATCATGCCACATTCTATCAACTAATACCGGTTGTAGCTTGTAGTGTGGTTCTCCAGAGAAATAAATCCCATGCAAGTTAGAGAGAGTAATAGATAAGTAGATTAACAGATGGGGATGGACAGAGATATAGATAGATTGAATGGCGCTATTACAGAATCTGAGTGTTTCTACAGTGGCATTCTGCAAGCTGTTGAACCAGATAAATCATTCACATGACTCAGGGGAAGAAACCGGAAGCTTTAGAAAGCCAGCGGCTCACCCTCCTGTCCACACATAAAGAATGCTGGTCTACTATGAGCACCTGGTGCTTCTCAGGGAGTCCAAAAGCTGAAGAAACTACCATGTGATGTCTGAGGGAAGTGCGAGTATAGGGACAGGGGCCCCCAATGTAGGAAAGAGATAGGATGAAGACTTTGTTGAGCTTCATTAGAAGTTAATGTAGAGACTTATTAAGGGCAGCAGCATCTGCCTCGGGGAATCAGAAGACAAAGGCAAAGAAACTAAGGTCAGGGAGGTCCCAAGTAACATGGATTGACATAAGCCCCTTTACTTAATTATTAAGCCTCAGTAACCTGTCCTTAAGCCCTCCATCCATAATCCTAGCCTCCACCAAACAATAGTAAAAGTCATGTGACTGCATACAACTAGAAGAGATCCAAGGTCAGGATAAAAGACAAGCCAGGAACTCAGTCATATTCCAGGATCCTACATGGGACAAGGATCTCAAAAAAAGGAGCTGCAGACAAGAAATCCACAAGTTACTCACTTTCACATACTCCCTACTTGTCCAGGTATCTGTCCACCATGTCTGTTCTCTCTTTCTCTCTCTCCTCTCTCTCTTTCTCTCTCTCTGTCTCTTGTCTGTCTCCCTCTTTCTTGCATACGTGGGCACATTTTCCCCCTTTCCCCATCTTTGAATAAATTGTCTTCTTTTATTTTAAACTGCCTCTTTGAATTTTTACCAATGCTGGGTTTAGGATCACTGGGAGCTGCATGTTTCAGCGGAGCAGTGGCATGATGTGGCAGGGCAGTGGCTTGCTGTCGAGCATGGCATAGCATGGCCCTGCCCATATGTCACACTAGGAACGAACATGACAGAGAGAGGCAGAGACAGAGAGAGAATAGACATGGCATATAGCTACTCTGGACAAGTAGGGAGTATTCAAAAGTGAATAACTCATGGATTACTTGTCTGCAACTTTTTTTTTTTTTTTGGTGCTGGGGATTGAACGGAATTTGATTGACTTCCTGGCTTGTCTTTCATCCTAACTTTGTATTTATTTTTTTATTTTTTTATTTTTTGGGTGCTGGGGATCAATCACCTCGGACTTTTTGTGGTTGTTGTTGTTCATACCCAGTCATCTGACTTTTCTTGTTGTTTGGTGAAGTCTAGGATTATGGAGACTGGGATTATGGCTTAGGGACAAGTAATTTAGGCTTAAGTATTACGTAAAGGAGCTTATGTGGATCATGCTATTTTGGACCTCTCTGATCTTAGTTTCTTGGTCTTTTTGATTAGGCAGAGGCTGCCACCTTCAGTAAGACTTTTGACTTCTAATGAAGTTTACTGGGGCCTTCATTTTATCTTTTCCCTACTTGGGGGGCCCCTTCCCTACATTTTCAGTTTCAAAACTATTGTAAGAGAGACTGAAGAGCGTAAAGGGTATATAACTAAAATTTTCGAGTTTGTTAAGATCTGAGACTCTTCTGAGTCAGAGTCATTTGAACATTGAAGAAAGCATGGCACAAATATTAATATAGCATTGGCTGGGGATTCTTTTATTTGAAAGTTTAAACTGCTTAGCTTCTCAGAAATGTTACTTAGTGTGATGACTGCTTCGAGTAATAGTAGAAGGTGTCCTAAGGGGCAGTATGTTAGCTAGATATAGGTTGAATATGTTGTAGTTTATAGCAAAAATGTCTTTTAAATTCCCGATGGAGAAAAATGCAAATCGTGCCTTTAATAAGTAGCAGGTAAAGGTGCAGTTCTGCCTGTTTCCCATTGTATTTGTCTTATGACTGCCACTGTCGCTGATTGTCATCAGTGTGAGGATTGATTAGTTCCAAAATGTTCTCAGGTTTGCATTCATTAGCAAAGAGTGGTTTATACAATCTCACGGCTCTGTTTGGTTAATCTACTCAGCAGAAGTTGAGTTGGGGAACAGAAATCCCTTATGGTTTATTACAGTACAGAAGTGGAAGCTATAAAAGTTTCTGTTTATTTTCTATTACTTAATAAAAGTCCATTTGAGAGCTTTCTCACTAAGTCTTTGTGAAGCTCATGCATTAAGTATGCGTCTGTGTAAACATCACCCAGCCATGTTGTGTGTCTTCCTAATTTCCTGTTTGCATGGGCACTAACTCATGCCATGCTAGAAAAATTAAGCCAGCTGTTACTGATACGAGTATTTCTTCCTGCAATTCTTGGAGCTCTCTTGATCTTCTAAACTTTGCCATTTTCAGAGTCGAAGATTAGTAAATTTCCTTTTATAGTCTTCCAAGTGGCTTCACTTATGGACATCCTCATTATCCAGGATAGTCTTCTTTGGTAACATGAAAATTTGGTTAAAAATAATTACTTGGGGCCAGTGTAAATACTCACATTTGGTAGTCTCAGAGAATTCTTGAACGTTTTTAAGGTAGCGTTCTGTTGTAGTCCATGAAGATGCAAGTCTCATCTATTGAATACTACTTTTAAAAGTTTTTTTCTTGCTCAGGGGAAAAAAATGTTTTGGGACATTAACTTGTGTTTGTTGGATATTTTATATTTTGTGGACAATGTAGGTAATTGTCAAAAATTAAAGTAGATTAATATATACACAAAACATCTATTTTATTTACCTTTTTTTTAAATTAACTTTATTTTAAACCAAGAACATGTATTGGTACATTCTACATACAACGGTCACATTCATTACATTTATTCAGTACCTATACATGATGTATCTTGGTTCTCCCCCTTTTCCCCCCCTCTGCAGCCTCCCTCCCTATTTACAGCAGGTTCATTCATCATTTTCCATATTTTCCCATTCCCCTCTCTCCCCTGTTGCCTTTCTGCTTTTCCCCTTCTTTCTTTCTAGTATTCCTCTCCTCTGCACACCATCCTCGTTTTATAGAATATCTATTACACCTCTTTGTCCTTATTTGCAGTTATGGTTTCTCATATCAGAGAAACAATTCGATGTGTGCTCATGAGTGTCTGATTTATTTCACTTAAGAGTATGTTCTCAAGGAACATCCATTTATATATGAATGACTCTTGTTTGTC
>PVJO010029287.1:0-17038 GCA_004026905.1 Hystrix cristata | reverse complement strand
CTTTGTCTGATGGATAGCTAGCAAAAATTTTTTCCCAGTCTGTGGGTTTTCGCCCTACTCTTTTGGTGATTTCTTTTGCTGTGCAAAAACTTTTCAATAGCATGTGGTCCCAAGCACTGATTCTTTGTATTGTTTCCTGTGCAGTCTGGGTTTTGTTCATAAATTTTTTTCCTACCCCTATGTCTTCAAGGGTTCTTCCATTATTACAGTAATATATGCATATCCATTTATAGCAGCACAATTCATAATTGTTAAATCTTGGAAGTTTTCTATAGAATATCTATCAACAGATGAGTGGATAAAAGTAGGTGGTATTTATACATCCTGGAGTACTAGTCTTCCAAAAAGTAGGATAAATTCGAGTTACTTGTAGGAAAGCAGATGCAATTTGAGACCATAATGTGAAAGTGAAATAAATCAGACACACACATTAAATGTTCCATACCCTCTCTTATATGAGAAACCTAAAGTATAAATAACTTAAAAATGAAACAAATGATAGATAGATAAGCAAAATAAAAGATAGATAAGCAGATAGATCTTCTGCAATTGGGTAGGGGATCCAGAGAATCAGAGAGGGGAAAAGGAGGGAAGCAGATGGGAATGAAAAGAATTTAGATATGTTAGATACGTGTACCTACCCCCTAAAAGGAAACGTTACGTACTGCAAACAAGCTCTAATAAAAAAATTGGAAAAAAGAAGTCTATTATACAACATTAAAGAGGCAGTTGGAGGAAACTGCTCTGCTTTCAGTCTGCTGTTCATTGTGATTAACAAAACATGCTCAGATAAAGTTGGTGCACTATACACTACACAATTTTAAATACTTTTATTTAAGATTGTAACATGGATGATGCTTCATAGTGAAAATTTTTCATAACAACTTCATGGCCGTACAATGATCCATTCTATGGATGTGCTTCTGCAATGATGAAGTGTTTGAATTTGTCAAGCAATTTACATTTCCACTCAGAATTATGTATATACAAACATATAAGCCAACTGGAACAAGTAAAGCAGGGCACTAGTTTTTTTCATAAAACATTGGATTATGTGAATATTACTGCTCACCTAGAGGAATGGATCTGAAAATTAGATTTCCAAGAAACTTGGGCTCCTCTCAAATGATGGACTGGGTGTCCCACTCTGACTAACCTTCAGAGCGATTCTTTTCAGGAAGCAGGAAGAGGCTCGGTCTTGCTCAGAGCAAGGACTCTGCCCTCCAAACAGCTGTGCTACAAGCTCTCACTGAGGACAGCAGAGATGCTGCAGATTTAACAAATACCTGGAATTAGTTGGAATTCAAAATAGTACACATGAACTGACAAAGCCCCCATTATCAAACTTAGCCGGTATCATAAATCTCTGCGAACTGAATTATTTTATTAGGACTTTAGAATAATTCGTTCTCCTGCTGTACTAGATGAAGAAAGCAAGGCTCAGAGCCTTTCCATGCTCAGTCTGCTGGCAGGGTGCGGTGTCTAAGCAGGCTAGGCCTTCTCTCTTCCTAGTCACATGTACGTAAGCGTACATCTCTGTGTATAGATACGTATATAAACTAGAATCAACACGATTTGAAGTATTCTGGTGTGCATGTGTGTAGTTATAAAATATTGACACAATTTGCCAAAATCTAGGACTAGAATGGTTTGCTTGGGTAAGGAAGGCCCTGGAATGTTATATGGTCTGATTTCACTGGTGCAGTGTGTGTTCTACAATTCTTCAAATTCTTAAATGTCAAGCCGGAGTAAAGCATTTAGTAATTAGGAAAGCTCAGTGAAAGGGGGAGAGAGAGAGACAGAGAGAGAGAGAGAGAGAGAGAGAGAGAGAGAGAGAGAGAGAGAGAGAGAGAGAGAGAGAGAGAGAGAGAGAGACAGAGAGAGAGAGAGAGAGAGAGAGACAGAGAGAGAGAGAGAGAGAGAGAGACAGACAGAGAGAGAGAGACAGAGAGACAGAGAGAGAAAGAGAGAGAGGGAGAGAGAGGGAGAGAGAGAGAGAGGATTTTGAAGTGTTTTTTAGAATATACTGAGTTTCCTTCCCTTAATGAATACAGTGATCTAAGTGCTCCGTTATTCAAACATGGGGTGAATAATAAGAAGGCAATGGCTGAAACTATTAAAGAGGGAGAAGTACTTGGAAGAATTTATGTCTTTACATTTAAACTCATTCTCTTGGAGAAAACACTCCCAAGACTGGCTTGGACTCTCGCTGCATGGTGTTTTGTTTTCTGTCCATGTCGCTGTTGCTAAGAAATCCTGGCTGTCTCCAGCATAAGAGGCAATGGGTTAATCAAAGGTATACATGGGGATAACAGCAGGGCTATTGCCTTCCATCTGTGGGGACAAACGTTGGACTCTGTGCTGTAATACATTCCTCGTGTAGCTGATTTCACTGGTGGATGTAACCAGAGACCTTTGCCCCCAAATTCATTGCAAGAGGCTGTGGACAACAAGGGCCACTCCACCAATGACTAGAGGCTCTTCTGGAAGAAGTGTAATCCAAAACCCATCACGGGATTTTATTAGAACAGGGAAAGCAACAGACTATTGGTCAGGACTCCAAACAAGGTAAAGAAACCCACATGCTTCAAGGAAAAGGGCTCATATCAGTTTTCTAAATTTTTATTTCTTTCTCTCTTTTATTGGGGGTGGAAGAAACCAGTGTTGTTGAATTTGGGCCAGCTATTTTGGATTTGAGTGCTTTTCTTTCAACTTTTCTGGAAAACGTGATCTCTGTAAGCAGTGAACATCTTCCGTTAGTTTAAATTTGACCCACATCCTCTAATATAATTCAGGATTCTTGTGGGGACTTAGTAAAACTTAGCTTTAGTTAACTTGTTTCCTTCTTGGCATTATATAGTTATTTCATTCCTTATTTGGTGCTGGGGTACTGGGGATTGAACCTAGGACCTTCACACTATATTCCTGCCTTTTAAAACATTTTCGTTGCTGTTTTGAGACAAAGTCTTGCTACAGTCCCCTGGTTGGGCTCAAACTTGAGATCCTCCTGCCTTAGCTTCCCAGAAGGCTGGGACTGCAGGTGCGCACCAGTGTGCCTGACTTATCTTACTCCTTTTAAAGGGATCAGACAGTCTCTTAGGAGTGAATGAAAAGGCCGTAGGCAGAGTCACAAATCTAACTTTTATCAATTATTAGGATGCAGTTCTTCTCTCAGCAGGTTCTGGGGTACGATCCTCGGCAGCAGCCTCATGACTCGAGGCTCGTCATTTTCACTCCACAGATGGTAAAAATGTGACCGAGAGACATTCCACATTCACACACACACCGGAATCCGGGAGCACAGAGCTGGACGCTCAGACCCTGTCACGGAGGCCCAGTGACAGGCCCTGTCTGCTCTGCAGTGTTTCTCTCCTACCGAATACTTTCTCTAGGGCACACTCTCTGTAGGGCATTCATCTATTCTTCCTTTACAACTATGCACTTGCTCGAATTTTGGACCAACACATAAATGTCTGCTTAAAACAAAAACCACCTGGTTCAGTTCTGAACTCCAATTTGCTTATAATAATCACCTCTCCTGTATTTTTCGTCGGGTCTGGACTCACACGTACTCTGTGAATCGTGAGAAGGAGGGATTTGGGGATGGTCAGAATATAAGCACTCTCGTGGTACTGTTTTCGTAAACCAGCTACTTTATCACCCACCCCGAATAACATACCCATACAGGTTCTATCGGGACAGCATGCGTGATCTATGATGCAGTTTTTACTTGATGCGTGTGTCAAATCAACTGCAATTGGACCTCCAAGAGGTCAAGTGTTGTGTTTTCTAAATTTACAAGGAAGTTTAATGAGATATATGATCTGATTATGGAATTCTTTTGCCAGACATAAAAAAATAGACATTCAAAATCCACATGGGATACATACAAACAAAGCCACCAAAACATACTCATGTTCACTCTTTTGAAAACATATATTTAATGAAACACTCCTTCATACGAGGCAATATACTAAAGAGAGAATCAAACACGTGAGTTCTCTGCCTCGTGAAACTTTCTGGCCAGCTGGGAAGAAATGATGATGTAAATAATGGCAAGTGCATTGAGTTTAATGAGGGAGTAAGTCAGATGCTCTGTGAGCTTATCTTGAATTAGTGTGGGCAGAGATTGCTAAAAGCTTTCTAGAGAGTATGGCATTTAAATCAAAGTATAAAGAATGATCAGGAATTCATTTGCTGTTATGGCTTCTATCTAGATGTTTCCCCAAAGCCTCATGCCGTCATAGGTGAGGTCTTTCAGAGGTGGCTGGATCTAGGGTGTGTGATGTGGGATTAAGTGCGCAAAGCTGATTTTAAGGGTGCTGCACCCTGGGTATGAATGCTACCCACACTAAGGGCCGGTAGCCTGGACGGAATATAAGGGACAGAAAGAGGGCTGCTGCCATCATCACTTGCTGCTGCTGCTGCTTCTGCTTATCTGCTGCTCCCTCCTGCCCGCTCTGTGACGCCCCCTGCCATGTTGCCCTGCCTTGGAGTCAGCCAATTGTGGACTGATGTCTCTACCAACTGTGAGCTGAAATAAATCTTTCCTCCCTTAACCTCAGATGTTGGGTGTTTTGTTTCAGCAATGCAAAAAGTAACTAAGTCATTTGGTAAACTGGATAGGGAAGAAAGTTCTTTATAAATACTGTATATGTAAACAAACATGGAAGCCTGAAAAATGGAATAATCATTGCCCGCCCCCTGAAGCCAACGAGAGTCCAGTGTGGCTGAGCTCTGGAGATGAAGCTGTGTGGTGGGGTAGGGGTGGGGTGCTGAAGTGATGGGTTGGGAGTGTCATAACACCAAGAGCCAATGGAAGGAATTAGTGCCTTTACATTTTAAAGTTTGGAGCAAGAAAAGCATACTTTATAAAGAAACCTTAAAGTTCCAGGTGAGGCATGAATTTGAAGGATACAAGGATAAACATGCAGAGACTAGTAAGTATATAACTATAATAATTGCTTATTGCTGGTTCATTCTATGTAGGAAAATGAAAGAGAAAGGATACAAGTGTCGGTGGTACCACTTATCAATAGGGGAAAATCAGGAGAAAGAAAAATTTGGGGTGCGTGGCCATGCTATCTGAACTTTATTAAACACTTACTACAAACCAGGGACTGTTCTAAGTGTTTTATAAACACATGTTCACACAATTTTCTAATGACTCTGAAGTAGATGCAGTTTTGAAAACTTTACATAATCTTCCCCAAAACAGATACTCAGTAGCTTCAAGAATTAGAATTTCTACACATGATCTAATCCCAGAAGCCCTGAGCTGACATATTGTCCTGTTGAGGGTACATTCAGAAAGGCTCAGTAGAGAATGAATTATATAGTTCTAGAGTTCAGAAGCACAAGCTGAGCAAGAGAAATAAACTAGGGAGTCATCGTATCAGCAATATGTATAAAATGTTGGCCAACGCAGTAAATGTGAATTCTGGCCCACACATGGCCCATTACAGATGTCTCAGTCTTTTGAGTCTCTTGGGCAGCTCCCCTAAGCTCTAGGGTAACTTCCACTTTCCCTCGCAGTGCTGGGTTCTCCTGGCTTGTGCCCCACTCCTTGGGACCTCCTTGGAATAGTCCATCTGCTCCTCTGCATCCGGCTAGCCAACGAGCTAAGGAAAAGGATGTGGAGGATTTCTTAGGGTGCTTTAGGGGCCAGGACTAGAAGGGGAATACATTACTTCTATCCACATGATAGAGGTCAGAACAATTTGAGTGGCTCCAACTGGCTTCTCACATTTGGTTATACGTTCAGGAGGAAAATGAAGAGACACGGTGATTGAAGCCACAGGAGCGAGTGGGATCACGTGGTAAATGAATACAGAATTGGAGAGATGACCCAGGTCAGATATCTGACAAGATCTTCAGGATAATGATGATGACTAATAGCTAAAATTTTTAGAGCACTTACAGTGTTCCAGGCACATCTACATATATTAATTCATGCACTC
This sequence comes from Hystrix cristata, assembly GCA_004026905.1. Classification (NCBI taxonomy): domain Eukaryota; kingdom Metazoa; phylum Chordata; class Mammalia; order Rodentia; family Hystricidae; genus Hystrix; species Hystrix cristata. The sequence goes on along the minus strand of PVJO010029287.1, from coordinate 11,078 downwards.
CTTATAAAAGCCTTTTGATGTAATGATATTATTACATCTTTTTATGTAGATAAAGAAATCAAGTTATAGAGATAGTAAATAACTCTCTTGAGGTAATGGCAGAATAAGAACTGGAAGGCAGGCAGTCTGCTTCCAGAGTCTATGAATTTAACCTATGTCATATGCTACATAATTACTAACTTCAAATACTTGAAAAATGTCACATTAATATGTAAGTGTCTTTGCTATGGGTTCCCATGGGATGGGACTATGACTAACAAATGGAATTTAAATGATGGCAGTGTTGAGCCCAGAAGAGGGGAGCTCTTTCTAACAGAGCTGTTGGAATGGAAGCAGACTGCATCTTGAGATAGTGTGATCTTCATCAGTGGAGACATTCAAGCAGAAGAAGAATAAGCCCTTGGTAAGGGTGTCATAGACCAGAAATGAGTGGTTTGAAAAGATAACGGTTATGTTATCCTCCAATGTATAAGAGTCAAGAAAACTATATTTGCTAATTTTTCCTGGTGAATGCAAACTTTTCTAGTTTCTGAACTATCCACTTAAAGTAAGTTCTTACACTTTTATGAATAGAAATTAACAAAAGAGAAGGGGAGAATTATAAAAGAAGAATCCCTGCTCTTGAAGGTCTCATAGTTTACTTATAGAAAGAAGACATACACATGTGTATGACTTGTGTGAATTACCAGAGAGCCATTTGCATGTAATCTAACCTGGGAGGGACTGAGAAGTGATTCGTAGACGGCAGAGGATTCCAAAGCTGGCTCAGGTATGTTGGCTTTCTGCTCTGGGGTCGTCTTGTCTTTACACAATCAAGACAGTTTTCCAACCGAAGCTTGCCTGAATCACACGGACATCTTGGTAAATCAACCTCAGCTTTCTTATTCAGTGTGATTGGGCTGGAGCCTGCAAATTTGCATGTATAATAAGTTCCCAAGTGATTCAGCTTCCCTCCTCAGGTGATTACACTTTGGATATTGTTGCTAGAATACAAGGCTTATTGCTTGCTACTATAATCCTCTATTTATGTGTCTAACTTTTCCTTTTGACCCAAAACAGGAGCCATCTTCTTTGTTTTCATATTCCCAGGGCATAGCCACTGTTTGTTCTTTAATAAATTTGTGCTGAGTAAATAATTTGAAAAAATATATGGTTCTCTAGAAGCACAAATGGGGAAAGTAGGTGGGAGTAGGTCAGGGAGGAATCCTATGTTCTCTCCTCCCACAAGTTTGGAAGCATTATTCCTGAAAGGAGGTGTTTAAACTGAAAGGCAACCTTGTATATGCACACATCTCATTTTTTAATTATAAGGCTACAGTCCCCAAATGAATATCAAAATATTTTCTTCTCACCTTTCTTCCTCATCATTTTCCTTTCCCTTCAGACTGTCACAGCCTCTTCACGGAAGGGAAATATTCCTTCTTGTGCACTGAGTGTAATTTGCCTCTTCCTGGATCCATTCCCTTCGGACTGTCTTTGGCTGAACTTTGCGGTCTTCACCGAAGGGGGAGCCCTTTCCCACTGTTCTCCGGGCAAGCAGCCCCTTTGAAGTTACAGCTGGCTGGACTAAACTCATTTCCTCCATCTACAATGTGTGTCTGATGCAGCGTTGGCCGAGGCTCCCTCTTGCCGGCTCCTGCTCTTGAACCAGACCCAAGTGCAGTGTTTAATGTGAGTGTTTGGCTTGGCTTAAATTTGGCCAAATCATCTGTACTTTGTTTCATTTGAAAGCCCTATTTTTTTTCCTCCCCCTTCTCTTTTTCTCTCTCGACTAGTTCATTCCAGATGTTTTTGATTTGTCTTTTTGTGGTCTACTCCACCCAGTTCCTAAATCAGTAAATCATTTTCATGCTTCTTCTAAAATCTAAGGGAAGAAAGTGCTCAATTAGAGAGAGAAACTGATTATAGGTTTCATAGAAGTTACACTTAAAGTGGCTCTCCTCAGAACTACCTTTCAAAGGTAGGAGAAAATGTCACCATTCAGAACATGCAGATTTAGCATCATCACCCTTTCAGCATCTTAGCGTTTGGAATAAGAGTAGATACAATGTTAATACTACGAATATCCAAACTCCTTCCTCGCTTCAAGACCTGATGTAACTGCTAATCTTGTTTGAAGGCATTCTGTCAGTGAAATGCAAATAGAGATTCCAATTCTATGAACTCACATATGGCAGCAGTAGAAATACTAATTTAGCATGTCCAAGGCCTGCGCCTCTCTCCTGTCATCTTTTACCCTTCAGCACTTTGGCTATGATGAGGAGGATAAAGATAAAGAAGATTCAAGAAGTGAAAAATGTTTACTTTCTTGCCCTTACAAAGAGTGAGGTGATTCTTCCTGGTGGAAAATCACAGATAGGATAGGTTATCAAGGAATACAGAAAGAAAAGTCAGCGTACTCCATGAATTAGGGAAGAATTAGGGAAGAATTAGGGAATTAGGGAATGTTTGGATTCCCTAATTGGGGAATGGATATTTCAAGAGTGCCGATTTGAGACTGACGGTAGCTGATTATAATAGATTTTTTAAAATGGAGAGGAAAATTTTAAGAAATTTTTGCTGGGTTGTGAATATAATTTATCTTTGGTGCTTTTTCAAGTGACTTAGTCCAGACTTAACATTCCTTTCCAATACTTTTTCTGGAGATAATGCATCTATTCTCCTGGATTTGATGATACTGATTTCATTTCATTCTACTGTCCTTTTTTAAAAAAAAAAAAAAATCCACCACCAGGTTACAAAAGAAACCAAATGGCCTTTGAGTCTATATAGATATTCTTTTTTGGGGGGGGAGGGAGAGGTCTAGTTACCCGCAGAACAAAGTACAAAATTAAATTAATTACTTCTGCATACCATTCTTAAAAGTGAGTAGAGTCATATCCAATTTGTATGACCTTGACGAGAATTAAATGAGATCATGCAAAGTGCCTATCATGGTGAAATTTGTAACTGGTTTGCTGATTGATCATGACTCACAGAATGTAACCAAAGCACAGCCTTATTGGCATAGTCAATTCAACATCCATTATTTACTGTTACCCAGGTCACTGGTGCAACATATAGGCAGACTGTATCATTTTCTGGACATTCTTAGTTAATAGAAAATTTTATTTTAGACAGGTAAATCAGAACTATCCACTGAGTGTCCAATTTAATATGATGCTCTACAAATTAACATTTTATTCTTCATTCTAAGACCTCTCCCCTCTATTCTCACACTAAGTTGGGCAACCCAAGTAGGCCTGGTCTATGATTGAGAAGATGGTGAGATGAGCCTACCCTTCTTTCCTTCCTTCCTTTCCTTTTCCTTCTCTACCACCTGCTCACCCTTTTTCTTAAACTTAAATGGACAACCAGTTCTGGGCTGAATGCAGGGGGAAAATGTGGACTTGCATGCTTACTTGTTTGGTTGATTGTATACTTGCTTCTTGTTATTTAAGCCTGGCTGATGGGCTCAGCTAACTTGTTTCCTATGGGTGTTTCTATAGATTCTTTAAAGGCCCCTGAGGGGTCTCTCTAAGCAGGATTACACACACACATACACACACACACACACACACACACACACACACACACACACACAAAACCTTGAATTTTGGCCAATGTGCCTCTGACCCACATTTGATTCATGTTTCTGGCAATGAACTCACCGTATATTATCTGGACTTCTGTGCCCTTTGGCAGAGATCCACTTCGGCAGGATCCCTACTTGAATGGCTGATCTTTCCAATGAGATTACATATTAGAAGACTGCAGTTGATAAAGAAGAGCATGGGGGACTTTCTAGATCTCCACTCCACTCTGAAATGACCCACCATCCCACCCAGATAGAGCTGCCATTCACACAGCCTTCCCCTTATGTTCTTCAGGCATTCATTACTTCTCAGGCCACTTGTCCCCCCAGGCCTGGAGTTTGCATTCCCTTGACATTCTCTTAGGCTAGAGACACTGTTTTTAAGCTTATGTTAAATAAGAGTGGGTTGGGAAGAGGTGATGTCCCAGCCCAACTTTTGCTAAATAAATAGAAAAATACCTTTTCAATTGGTTTCAGTTAAAACTTCCAAGTTTAACTCGTGCTGTACATTCAGATGTTACCATTGCCCACAATTTTTTTTAAACTCTAATGACAATGATGCCCTTTGTATAATCCATGACAATAGGATAATAGTTACAGACTTGAGGTATGAGGAAAGGGTTTTAATTAAATCACACCTCTCAGATTTGCCCTAATTAGTGTATACACAGAGATGTGGTATGGTCAGCTGTTCTATAAATATATGCTGAATGCAAGAAAATGAGTTGCCATGAAGTCTGACTTTACTAAATGGCTGGGTGACATCAAGTGCAACAACACTTTGAAATATATCTCTCATTTATCAAATGGAAATTTTGTTGCTATTACTTCTAAGCTTTAGTTTGCTTTAAAATCCCTACAGTTCTGTACTTCTATATACAGACTTTCCCCTCATTTTAATAGTTTCACATATGTGCCTTTTCTGACCAACTTGATGTCAAGGGGAATATGGGTAGGGGCCGAGTTCCTTGTGTGTTTGTAGGGTTAAGAGTTAAAATCGTTTTCATGTTCTAGCTTCTACAATGAACTCAAGTGTTCTGGGTAAGAGAGGCGAAGATGGACCGAGGGCCGTGCCGAGGATCCTACTGCTGAGAGGTCTTTCTAAAGGTTGGATTTGGGGGCAGCTATGAATTGGCTATAAGATGCAGTGTCATTAGAGTGTTATTTTGAGTCAGCTCTTTGGTTTCTTTCCTACAGTTCATAGTTTTATGGGTTTTTGCAGACATTACAGGCAAAGTAGGTTCTATAGGACTCGGTAATTGGTAAGTCCCATAGGGAAGCATCATCCATGAAACTGCAAATGAGAAAGTGACCATTACATACTTGTTGGGGATTCAGGGGACTTTCAGAGGAGAGAGAAACTTAGCTGAGTCTTAGAAAATGATTGTGCATTTACCAAACAGATAGGGGAGGATGAAGGCTTATCCTAGGTAGAGGAAAGAGAAAGCAGAGGCTGCCTCCTCTCTCCTATGGGATTAGTCATAATTAGGAAAAGGATGAAGAATCAAGGATCTAACTATCAGCTTTTGCAATATATAATAACAATGAAAGTGAAGTTACCTCTGGTGTAGTAATTCTCTGAGGTACACATCCTAGGGAATCTCTCATATGTGTATATGGAACATGTCATGGAATCTTCATACCAGTATTATTTGTAGTAGTGGAAAATGAGAAAACATCTGAATGTTGCTCATGATATCTATGTAGTAGATTAGCCCACAGGTGTGCTATAATCAGTTAAAATGCATGAACTAGTAATATATCTATTGAAATGAATAAATTCTAATAACACAATATTGAGTCTTTTATGGATGCAGTATCTAAATTAATTAAAAACTTACTACACTTGCCAGGTTTTCCTTGGCTACCCATCAGTCCTTCCCTTCAAGCTGTGGTGTGTTAGTTACCCAGACAGACCTGAGTCAATCTCATCAGGTTCCATCGTCTCACAAGCCCTTTGCAACTTTCTAAGAAATTTCTGTTCCTGTTGTACAGTCTATCCTTTCCCTTCCCAGCTTAATAACCTGACCTCTCAAATTCTACACATGTCATTTTTAAAAGTTAATACAAAATGCCCCCCAAGTTATCCACAGTTATTCTGATTTATAGACTATGATATTATTAATGCAGTCAGATTTCATAAGAGTTCTGTGATTCCTTATTTAGGAGGATAAAGGCAGCAAGTATCTTTTGAGTGCATCCTGGGAAGACTTTTGCAACCCCAGGAGCATATGAGTGACTATACCCTGAAGAAGCCTGGCCAGTTGCAAAGAGTTTGTGACAATAGAACCTGATTAGACCGCCGCAGGTCTGTCTGGGTAAGCAGCATAGCACAGCTTAGTAGAGAAGGACCGATGGAGAGCCAAGGAAAACCTGGCAAGCTTAGTAATTTTTTAATTAATTCAGACATTGCATTTATAAAAAAAATTTCAATACACATCTTGTTTTCCCCAAATCTGATATTTGTACATCACATGGGGAGGTTCTGTGTAAAAAAATGGCCAGCGTGACTGATAAGTAAAATCAGGGGGACAAATGGTTACCAGGATCCACAAGCTGGCTTCCAGAATTGGTTTTATTAGGTCCCAAGGTCAGGAAGGAGTTAAGAATTAGAAACAAGCTGTGGACTGAAGAGAGGTGAACTATGGTAGTTACCGGGTGTACCTCTAATGGGTACTTAAGAGCAACAAGTGGGCCTGAGGTTGGGGGTCATGCCCTTTTCTCTCACTGAGACTCTCAGGAGAAGGAACAAACTGAGGCTGCAAGATACATTAGAAAGCAGCCGTGTTAATTATAAAGCATCAGTTTTAGTTCTGTCTTACTTGTGTTGGAGTAAATTCAAAAAATATCCCATTCAGTAGAATGATAAAAGAGAGCATGAATTTTTTGGTGGGGGTGCCCCCATGACTAGCTTGGTAATCTACAAACCCTTCTAGAGTATTTCAGTCTGAAAACAACATGAAGAAACCAGTCACATTCAAGTTACTTCAAAATTAGACAAGATGGGCTCCATTTGGATTCCCAAACAGACACTTGTGGATGGGAAATTTTTTAATGGCTTTAATCCTTACTTTATAATGCTACTAATCTTAAAAGTATTAAGTGAGATCACACACACACACACACACACACACACACACACACACACTTTGTTATGGGTCGTTCCAAAATGAGCTTCAACATCCCCCCATCAAGGTTGCTTCTAAACTTCAAAGCTGACTATTTGAAGCCGAGACAATTTCTCCAGCCACCTAGCGCTGCCTGAGAACACTAGGCGCATGTACCCAGTGAGGCCTTTCTCCTAGTGTTTTTGTATTTCTGTTTCCAGTCTTGACTAGGCGCCAGGAGGGAAATCATTACAATATTTCAGAAATGCTTATTCAGTTTTACTTTTCTTCTAGTGGTGGGTGGACTTGGGTTATTCCTCTGAACACATCTGCCCTGAATTTGCATGTATAATAAAAATGAGTTTTTGTTAAAATGTTTTTGTTGTGTTTAAATTTTTATTTCAGAATATTTTGTTGTGGTCAGGATATACACTTTTTAAGAGAAACTCCCTTATGCAAAAAAAAAAAAAAAAAAGCAAATAACCCATAGTGGGTGGCTGTTCATGGAAAGCACATCAGAAACATTACTGTATATTTAATTCTAGCAATTTCTAGCCCTTTGGGAGGAAAATTTGACTATCATTTAAACAAAATATTCACGAAATACAGATACATTTATAAATGTTAAGTGCACAAATCAATAGACTTTATACATTGATCATTTTTCACATCCTAGAGGGATCCTTCCTGTCTCGTCCTGAATCCATAAATAGCCCTCCACACCCTTTTCATCAGATAATAAATACACTGATTTTTATTACTACAGTTTAGTTTCTTCTGTACTTGAATTTCATGCAGTTGAATTATACAATGTCTAGTCTTTTGTCGCTGGCATTTTTTTAAACCATTCATTACTTTGTCTGTGAGAGTCAGTGGTGATATTGCTTGTATCAGTTATTCTCTTTTATTTTTATATAGTACTTCATTTTATGAATAGTCTGTGGTTCATTTATTCCATCTACTATAGAGAGACATTTGAATTTTTCTTGTTTTTAATCTATTATAAATAAAACTATCTTGAGCTTTTTGTACTGCGAATGGGGCAAAAACAAGAGAAGTCTCTGCGACAGGTACCGACAACCAAAACAACGCTAAGATTCCATCTCACTCCAGAAAGAACAGCTGTTGTCAAGAAATCAACCAATAACAAGTGCTGGCGGGGCTGCGGGGAGAAAGGAACCCTCCTGCACTGTTGGTGGGAATGCAGACTGGTCCAACCACTGTGGAAATCAGTGTGGAGATTCCTCAGAAAACTACAATGAGAGGTTCCATTTGACCCAGCTATTCCTCTGCTTGGTATCTTCCCAGAAGAATTAAAATCATCATATCACAGTGATATATGCACCACCATGTTCATAGCAACACAATTTGTAATAGCTAAGTCTTGGAAACAACCTAAATGCCCAACAACTAATGATTGGCTAAAGAAGATGTAGTTTTTCTACACAATGGAGTACTACTCTGCCGTAAAAAAGATAAACTAGAGTCATTTGTAGGTAAATGGATGCACCTTGAGAACATACTCTTAAGTGAAATAAATTAGACACTCATGAGTAAACATTAAATTGTTTCTCTGATATGAGAAACCATAAGTGTAAATAAGGACAAAGAGGTATAATAGATATTATGTTAAAAAAAAAGATAGTATTCAAAAGAGAGGAGAACTAGATAGGGAGAAGGGGGAAAAGAAGGAAGGGAAGAAGAAAAGAAAGAAGAAAGGGAAAACCTGGAAAAATGTAAATAAACCTGCTGCAAATAGGGAAGGGTGGAGGAACAGAAGGGAGGGGTGGGTAAGAGGAGGGAAAACCAAGATATATCATGTACAGGTACGAATTAACCATGATGAATGTGATCATTATGTATACAATGTACCAATACATGTTCTTGCTAAATAAAAGAAATTAAAAAAAAAACTGAAGAGTAGGTGCCAGATAGGGACACTGTTGGGAGCCCTTAGGATACCCCTGGGGATAGGTTTTAGGTCTGTAGTGTTTTAGAGCAAAACCTTGTTCTCCTCCATAGATAATTACCCTCCTTTTTGAGAAGCAGTCCTTGGCCTCCTGCTTGGCCTTAGGTGAATCTGAATGCTTGACCGTGGTCTGCTGAGGGACTCTGGATACTTATCGTTAATTGGGTATTACCTAACCCAGTAAACCAAAGCTGGGTTAGGTAACGGTGCCCAACAGCATCCGTCATCAAGTGGAATATACATGATCAGGACAGATCAGGCCCTGATGTCATAAGCGATTGACAAGCAGAAGCAGGTCTGGTGCTCATGACTCTCTGTCTCCCACATTGCCTTCTCTCTTGCAGCCTGCCACTATGGCCTCTTGGGAGTTCTGTATGATCCTTTGGCAGATGAAGAGAAGGCTTGAGCCTGGTTTACAGATGGTTTTCCGTGATATGTAGGCACCACCCAAAAGCCGCAGCTGCAGTATTCTCTCCCCTTTCTGGGACATCGCTGAAGAAAAATGGCAAAAGAAAATCCTCTTATTGTACAGAAATTCGGGAGCTTTACTTGGTTGTTTGCTTTGCTTGGAAAGAGAAATGACCAGATGCACAATTACGTACTGAGTCTTGGGCTGTGACCAGTGGTTTAGCTGTATGATGAGAGACTTGGAAGAAACATGATTGGAAGATGGTGACAGTTAGGTCTGGACTGTTAGGTGTGTGGGTAGACTTCTCTGAATGCCAGACATTAAGATTTATCTCCCATGTGAATGTTTACCAAAGGGTGACCTAAAAATAGAAAAAATTGTAATAGTTAAGTGAATAGGATAAGCAATTTTGTGGATACCAGCTAGCCTTTTCTCCATTTACCCCCCATCGCCTCATGGGCCCATGAATGGCTGTATGGCGGTGGTGGAGTTGTGCATGGGCTCAACAATGTGGACTTCTGCTTACCAAGCTGACTTGCTCAGAGCCACTGCTGAGCGCCCAGTCTGCCAGCACCAGAGGCCAGTACTGGGTCCCTGATGTGGCACTGTTCCCTGGGGTTGTCAGGTAGCTACCCCTGACAAGCTGATTGTGTTGGCTGCTCCCACTATGAAGCGGGTAGTGTTTTATTCTTATGGAATATGTGCTTTCTGTGGGATAGAGTTGCCCTCCTAGAGCACAGTGCTTCTCCCCAAGCTCTCAGCCATGGACTTCCACACCTCCTATCTACCTGGTTTGATGTCACAATCTGCACCGCAGCACAGCGAGGGACTCACTTCAAAGTCAGAGAGGTGCTGAAGGGCTATGCTGCTGTGCTTCATCAGTCTTGCCCGGCTCCTCACCATCCTGAAGTAGCTAGTTCGGTCTGAGATTGGGATCACTTTTTGAAGACTCAGTTCCAGCACCAGCTAAGTGGCAATATTTTGCAGATCTGGGCTAAGACGCTTCAGAAGGCTGTATATGCTCAGAGTCAGCATCCAAAATACAGTGCAGTTTCTCCCTTGGCCTGATTTATAGATTCAGGAGTTGAGAGGTGAAAATGGAAATAGCACCAGTCACTATTATTCCTAGTGACTCTGACAGCAGCGCTTGGCTTTCTGTTCCCTAGACCTCATGCTCTGCTGGTCTGCAGGTTTTAGTTCAAAAAGAATGTTTCTACCAGGAGATGCAGTGATGATTTCCAATGCCAGCTACTGTGGGCTCCATTTGCCTCTGAATAAACAAGCAAAGAAGGGAGCTGCTGTGCTTACCTGAATGACTGATCCTAACTACCCATGAGAAATGGAACTATTACTCCCCAGTGGATGTCTAGAACACAGGAAATCCCAAAGAGTGTCCCTTAGTATTATTGTGGCCTGTGATTAAGGTTAAAAGAAAACTATAATAATTTAATGGAGGCAGGTCTACTGAGGCCAAGACCCTTCAGGAAGGAAAGCTCACGTCGTTTTACCAGGTTAAGAGCTATGATCAAGTGAGGTGCTTCCTGAAGGCAAAGAGATACGGAACAAAGAGTGGGGGGAGACAGCCATACATACCTACTGTGGTTATGGGAACGATGGCGGAAACAAGGGCTGCAGTTTCTTCTTTATTTTACTCGGGATACTTTTGTGTGTGAATACCTTTGTCTCCTTTCCTTCTCTACTGTTTATCATACAACATGAGCTGTATTGTTTCTATATCACAGCATTTCGGTATTGCTAATTTCAGACCATAGTACTTCAATTACAGTATATCCAAGAGAAGAGTAAAAATTAATTGCTTAGTTTCCTCTTCAGAGGAAGAGGTGAGTGTTTGGATATATACAGGAGAGGTGTACGATGGCAGGGAACATTATGATCCTGCTATTGTCTTCATTTTCAGATTTAATATAGTTTAAGGAGATGCATATAAATGTCAGGTTGGCAAGAGGTGGCCTCGTGATGGTTAATTGTGTGTGTTAATTTGACTGAAAAATGGGGCCC
>PVJO010029286.1:0-17092 GCA_004026905.1 Hystrix cristata | reverse complement strand
ATGTTTCCTAAGAATTTTATGGTTTACATATGGTATTTAAGTTGTTGATTCATTTTGTTTTAGTTATTTTAGATGTAAAGTGAGATTCAATCTTAATTCTTTTACATGCGAATATCTATTTGTGTTGCTACCATTTGTTAAAAATTACTTTTATACTATCAGTTGATCTTCATACCTTTTTGAAAATTCATTGCCTATAAATATGTGTGCTTATTGCGAGTCTATTCATTAGTCTAGCTGCATTTACATTCTGGTACCACTCTGTTTTTATTAGTGTAGATTTGTAGTAAGCTTTGAAATTTGGCAGTATGCTGTCTCTTGATTTCCTTTTCAGTTTTTGTTATTATTATTATTTTAGGCCTCTTTAAAATTCATAGGAATTTTAGAAATTGCTTTTCCATTTTCAAAAAAAATCCAGTAGAATTTTGGTCTGGTTAATATCCTTATGGTACTTTGGATAGACTTGTCTTCCCATGAAGACAGAGTATTTTTCCACTTGTGTCTTGATTTCTTTCATCGATGTTTTATGGTTTTTAGTATCTCACTCATATTTGTAACTTCCTTTTTCAGTTTTATTCACTTCTTTGTACTTCATATTATTGTTTTCTTCTGTTTTATTCCACTTGCCAACATTATCTACTTCCCACCTATAATATTATATAAGTGTATAAATTTTATATTACATAAGTATATAAATTTTGGTTATACTTTTATAATATGCTACTCCCAGATTGAAGAAAAGTAAGAGAAAAAAGGGAAGTTACTTTTACCACCAAGTGCAAAAATACTTGAAAATAAAAGTATTGTTTAATAAGCATTTTGAAAAAATATCAATTGATAGATTGTTTAATGAATTTTCACACTGTAACACAGTAATTTTGTGACTAAATTAATATCCAGCTCTCTACAGTGTACTCATGTTACGGTTTAATATATAGATGTCCCCTCAAAGCTTCTTGGGATTGTAAGTGGGGCTTTTGGAGTGTGATTGGATCATAAGGGAGTGATACTTATCAGTGATTGGTCTCCTGATGACTCTGTAGCTAAATGTGAGGTTGGGCGGTGAAGGCTGGTGGTAGGAAGTGGGTCACTGCAGAAATGACCCGGAAGAGTGTATTTCTCTCTCTTCTCCCTTTATCTCTCTCTGCTTTCTGTCTGCCATACCGTGAGCAGTCTCCCCTCTGCTGTGCCCCTCTACCATGCTGCCCTTCCTTGGAGCCAGCTGACTACGGACTGACTGTGAGCCCAAATAAACCTTCCCTCCTTTAACTTGTAGATATCCCAGCAATGAGAAAGTAATTAAGACAATTTGCTTAAATTAAGCACTTCTAATCACATAGTACAAGTGAATTCCCTTATAAATTACTATCATGTTAAAAAATAACATTTGCATACTTCTACATATTCTTTCAATTTGGAACTGCAGCACCATACTATGATTTCTCAAAACATTCATTTAATTGTCAGGAGCTTTAGGTTTTGGGGAGAGAGATTATTAAAGGAGAGGCAGAGACTTGTTGTGTTGAAATAGTCTAACACATAAGCAGATTCTATTTATAATGTTAAGGTACTCTCCTATTTCAGGCTTCCCTTGAAAAAATTTCCATGAATATTTTGTAGTTTCCATGTTCTTCCTAAAGCTTTCTCTCCCATTACGTGGACAATGGTCATCACAACAAGAGAGATTCACAGCTAACAGTTGTCCAGGGCTTCTTGGTTTTTGAGAATTCCATGAAACAAAAGCATCGCACATTTGCATAAGAGAGTCCTATGAAAGAAATATAGGAAATTAGTATTTCATCTCAATTAGTTAACATATATATCAACATATATAGAAAAATTATAAACAAGTAAGCCTTTATTGAAACATCTAGCCTGTTTCAGGTACTGCATTCTTCCATGAGGAAATAATGTCATATGGTGAAAGACAACAGAGATATTTTCTACTCCTTTGAATTTAGATTTATGTCTGCTTTTTAATCATAAGCAGAAACACCGTTTAATAAAAGATGACTTTTTTATGTACATAGTAATCTAGTTAACTACACTTGTTAATGAAAATACAAATTTTAAGATGTTTATTTTACAAAACACTGGAATATTTTGTTCATGTAATCTTTTTTCTACTTATTTTATGTAAAATAATTTTTATGAAACAATTATTAGGTAAAAGGGTTTGAAAAATTTTATGATGATTAAATTAATAGCTTTTACTATCATTATAACACCCTTTTATAAAGAGAGTGAATACAACCAATTATCAAGATTTTCACAATTTTTAAATTCTGGGTAATAAAATCTAAATGTTTTCTTAGTGACTATTTTTATTATATGAAAACATTTTGACTATATCAATTTCATTTCAAACATGTGGCTTATTAATACCATGCGTCCTCATTACTTGGATACAATATTTTTAAAACTTTTGGAATCGTATTTTAATTTGGAGTACCTAAGAATTTTGTGCCTATTACTCATTATCTTTGTAAGTTTAATACCAATCATTCCAACATTTTGCAGATATGTGAAATCACTCTTTAGTGAGTCTATTCCACTATATATATGCATCCCCCTTTCAGTATGTATCTTTTATTAGAATAACAATAACATAAATATGATTTTTCATTTATTTCTGAATATTTTCTCATCACTTGACTTTGCTTTTTATGTGTTCTTTACTGTTCTAAAGAGGTTTGCATTTTAAAGGCAACGTTACATTTGTATTTTATTCTTCGTAATACTTATTACTTCTCAAGCGAGATTATTAATCTTTACCTATATCTTGCATATTCTAATATCTGGTATTTTTCACGATGTTTAAATATTTAATTTTTAGCTTTAAGTGTTGTAGGAAATGTTTCAACCTAGTGTCTTTTACCTTACAACTGTGAGAAAAGCTAAACTGAGGAATTTCATACAAATTTTAGTATCTGATAGTGTGTGTAGGAGAGGAGAGGTTTAAAGTCTTAAGAATTATTCTATGTGGGTACTAACTTCATGATGTAAGTAAGCCCAGCACAGGTTTTATTTCATGTGTTTTAATCAAGTCACTACGTTTACAAGAATCAGTGAGAAAAATGGAAGGAAGGTTGGGTGATGCTATAATGTCCTGTAGAGCACTGTGGACAGAAACGGCACTCACACCTGCCCATTTACCACCCTTCCCCAAGGATCTGCAACCCTTCATTTCATTTTAATAAACGGCAGTGATGTCTACTTAATGAGAAACTGTCATAGTTATTGCCAAAAGTCCCGTGGTGAATTGTGTTAAGTCCTACTTTTCCTGACTTACCTAGTCCATTGCTTCTCCCCTACTGCCTCCCCTGCCAAGGCTTCTTCATATCAAAGTTAAATCTTTATCAGATGAGTCCACTTGACTTCGGACAAACTGATATTGAATGAGGAAGTTACTTTTCTATAAGGGGTCTTGGGTGTCTTCATCTCAAATTCAAACATATTTTCCTCAACATTTATGCATCTGTGAGCTTGTATTATAAATGAAATACCTCACAAAACTAATTTATGAAATAAAAGTTTTATTTAGCTCACAATTTTGGAGATTCTAGTTATAAAACTGGGAGTCTCAGAGATTCAGCTTCTGGAGAGGGTGGTTACCAACATCTCTTCATGGCAGATGTACATCTAAGACCAGGTAGTACACCTCAAGCTAAGAAGCAGGGAGAACTGAGGTAACCAGATTTCTCTCCTAACAGCCCTCTCACAGAATGACCAGAATGTTGCATAAAAATGGCCTTAATCTCTTTGGAAAGCACATTCCCAGTTGACATAAGGACCTCCCGTTAGATTGCAGATCCTAAAAGCGTCCCTCCTTTCAATATTGCCTCTCTAGATTCCAGACATTGACACTCGAACTTGTGGAGTCACTCATATGGTATTCAGACTGTAGCAATTATTCTGGCAGGAGGACATTTTTTTCTAATAAACACACTTATATTTATAAATTTTCACCTATGAGTTCCACAATCTGATATATATCCTCAAATAATAATTAAACCATAGACTGACAAAGTACAAGTTGTTCTTAAATGTATTGTTTATACTAGCAAAACTCTGAAAATACTAAAGTTATAATATTGGATCAAAAATTGAAATTATATATATGATTTCTGATGATGAAAAATATCTTTGTCACAGTTAATATTTACAATGTATTACCATGCAAATAAAGAAGTGTATAAACATTGTATATAAACTATTTTTCTAATATGTTGCATAATGCAATATTCAAATTTTTATGAATGTGTAGAGATTTATTTTTGTTATTTTATTTTTGCTGGATTTTCATAATGTGAGTTATTATATATTACTACAGGTTTTACTAAGTTCCTATTGATCTATAATAAACATACTGTGTATATTTTAAAAGATACACCTATCAATATTTTTTTCTAAACTGAATAGTTGTGATTTTCACTATGTAACATAATGAAGTTTTCACAATGGACTCATTCAGTAGCTAGAAGACATTCTACTAGTATATTATGGTGGAGGATAGAAAATAAAATGTGAAAGTATTAAGATTTTTTAAGTAAAAGTGTATGAATTGCACAATTTTAGCTTCAACAGAGTACCAAGAGTATGACTTTCACTCTGAATAATGTCTTGCTATGCTTAATGGCCACAGGTCACCAGAAACCTGTACAGTGTAATAAAGAAACACATTTCTACTGAGTTTCTAGTAGGCATTAGATTATTCATTCAGATCCTTCTGCCTGCAATTAGCCATAGGGGCAGAAATTAGCCTGGAAGTAATTGCACTTGTAATAGGTTCATTGAGTAATAATTTTATATCTTTTCCCTAAAATAAAAGGATTTCTCTCCAATTGTATGTGCAATTAGCTCATTATGTGATCCATTATCTTCAGCTTAATGTGATAAGTGCAAGCGATTTGGGGGTCAAGAATTGAATGTATTAAGGGCAAATTTGGTGAATGTACCCATTCCAGCTGTCTCTGGCTAACTCATTGTAAACTACCGAAATCTAGAGCCACATTTAAGTGGCGATCATTTGTTAAATGTGGTGAGTATAAATTTCAGAAATGTATTAGAAGTAAGCTTCCCAGTTCTTCTCCACCGCATGGCCTAGACAGTGCTACCTGGTGATATCTAGCTTGTGGATGTGCTGATCATGCTTTCTTGAATGTCTGGCATGGTGCAAAAATGACTAAATAGTGGCAGTTTCTGGGAATGTCAATCAAAGTACAATCATGGTAGCTACAGGTTACATAGAATTCTTAGCATGAGTCTCACAACAGCAAGTTGTATTGTTTCAAAGGACAAGACATGAGCTGAATATAATTGTACTTGTTATTACTGGTAAGCACTAATTGAGGAAATAAAGCTTACTGATCATAAGTTGAATGCAAATTTTGAAAATAGTATATCTTGTAGGCACAGGTATATTATGTAATCTTCATCATTAAAAAAAGATACAGAGACAATGAACTTCAGGGAAGTAACATATCATATTACATAAAATGTCAGCGTGCTTCCCTAAATTTTCAACATTTTAAAGCATGAGAAACAATTTATGGGCTAGAATATATCCCAGGCATTGTATCGAAAGTGAATTCATTATCACATTTAGTTCTTGACACATTACAAAAAAAAACTACTACTAGTTCCATTTCAAAGCTTAGTGTTAAAGTGAGGGTTGGAATAAAGTTTCCGGCTCCAAAATGCTTTGGCTTTCATGTCATGTTTAGGGTACACCAAATTTTAGAGTTAGTGTTAGGCTTATGTGTGGGGCACAGCAAAATTTTCTTCAGGGTTAGGGTTAGGATTAGTGTTAGCTCGAGGGTTCAGGTAAAGTTTTGGGCGCCAAAATGCTTTGGCTTTATTGTCATTTTTTGAACGCATGAAATTTTAGAGTTAGTGTTAGGCTTAGGGGTAGGGCACAGCAAAATTTTCTTCAAGGTTAGGGTTAGGATGAGCATTAGGGTGAGGGTTAGGCTGAAATTTAGAGCACAAAAACGCTTTGGCTTTAGTGTCATGTTTATTGCACACCAAATTTTAGAGTTAGTGTTGGGCTTAGTGGCGTGAACAATAAAATTTTCTTCAGGGTTAGGGTTAGGATTAACATTAGGGGGAGGGTTGTGGTATAGTTTAGGGCATCACAAGGCTTTGGCTTTAGTGTGATCTTTAGGGCACACCAAATCTTAGATTTAGTGTTGGGCTGAGCAGAGGGGCACAACAAAATTTTCTTTGGATTTAGGGTTTGGAATAGCATTATGGTGAGCATTAAGCTGAAGTTTAGGGTGCAAAAATGCTTTGGCTTTATTGTTATTTTTAGGGCACACCAAAGCTTAGAGTTAGTCTTAGCCTTAGAGGCAGGGCACACCATAGTTTTTTTCAGGTTTAGGGTTAGTGTTAGGGGTGAGGCACAACAAAGTTTTCTTCAGGGTTAGGATTAGCAATGATGCATATTAGTGTGCATGTGTAAGCAGTCACCCAATAGTCTCCTATGGTGCCTTTGTATTTTGATAGCTTCCTGCCAATAAAAAAGATGATTTGTGCTCAAGAGGAAGATCAAACATGGTAGGGCACCCGCAGCCCTCTTCTCTGTATTATGAACCAGGTACATTTATCCTGAAGTTGAACTCCAGAAAATAAATGGGGACCAGCTGTGAATGAGTCCATTTGCTCCTGGTTGCATCTTTATTGATCTTTAGCTGCAGACTCTTACATGAATAGGTTGCAGTAGGCACATGGAGTAACAAGAAAGAAGAAATCCTGCCCACCTCGTGGCCCCGAGGCTATATAACAACAGCTTCAACTCACAGAAAAACCTACAAGGTTGTGGAAACCTCCTTAGTAGAGAAAGCATATTTTTATGGCAGCATTATTGGCGTGTTAAATGAGAAAATTTTGTTGCAGGCCGCCCTGAGTGTGAGAGGCTGCTGAGTGGCATCCTTGGCAGATCTTAAAGGTACTCAGTAGACATAGTGATAATATTCTTAACAGTGGGGACAACATAGAGTTCTGTAGATTGTTAATTTAGAGTTGGGGTCCACACTCACCTCTCTCTTCCTGCTGTTTTTGGAGGTTTAAGAGCACAAGAAACAAAGTAATGAACTCAAGAGAGCCGTAAGGAAAGTCTCCTTCTTCAGTAAATGAACCAGCTTTTCAATATAAAATATAGGAGATAAGAATGAGGGAATAGCAGTTTAGTCAGTCATAATTATTATTTCATTTATTCATTTGCTCAACAGTATTTGTCGAATGCTATTTTTCAAGCACTGTACCAAAATTTGGAGAGCTCAGTATGATAATGAAAAATTATCAATAATGGAACAGCTCTAAAGCAATGTATATACAAGGAATTTTAGAACCGCTGTGTAGAAGGGGCTAACGCGCTGAAGTAGAAGAATCTTCCTACTTATTTCACTCTATAAAGTCTCGTGGTTAAAACTTTTTTTTAGCAAACCATTAATACACTCTTCACTTGAATATCCTTATTTTAAATTATTACACTATTTGTGTAATGTTTGCGCTTAAAATCAAATCAATTTGTTCTTTGGCATCGGCAGCCCCAGAGCCAGTGGGCTGCAACGTGAGCCTCTCAGAACTCCCTGGAGCTGAGGGCAGACTGGTCTCCTAAACCCAACGCCGTCTGCAGACAGCCAGCAGTTGGACCATCGTAACCGCCAGCGGTCACTTTGCAGGGGCTTTCTCGGCCAAATCTGAGAGGCTTCTGTCGTATGCCACTGTAAACCCTACAACCGATGTTGCTCTTGGGGGAAGGTCCTCTCCAGGTCATTGCCACTGGCCTTGAACTGGCTGACACAGAAGGGAAAACCATGTGGATGAAAAAAGAACAGAGCTTAATTTTCAGGAAAGCTTGCAGATTTTACAAACCATTCTCAAAAATAGATGCATTTTAATTATTCCGGCCCCAACTACTGTTTTTACCTATCTTCTCTCTTTTGGTATACTTCAGAGATTTGGTGTAAAGCAAATGAGAGGGCCAAGTTCTGATGCAGCTTTTAGGGAACACTTTTTTAACCTCCTCTTTCATCTATACGGCTGGTGCAGGAAGATGTGATGTGCTCTAACTTCCTATATTATTTTAGTACTTAGAGAGCAAGTCTCAGCCCTTTAAAATATAACGACAGAGATATTACAACAATACAGTATTTACCTGTTAATGGTATTGTTTTCCTGGATCTCAACTATGAGGAAGTTCCTCTAAATTAGGATATCCCAGAGTATTTTATTCCTGGCAGATGGAATAAGGCCAATAAAGTATTTATTTAGATTATAATGAACTATCTGTTGTCTGAGGCCAGACTGTCTCGCAAAATGATTTTTCAAAGACTGTGAATGATTTTATGGACAATCCGTCGTTCCTGCAATATAAGACTTTTCCAGGGACTCAGAACTAACTGTCACTTCTAATGCAAAAGTGCGTATTCAAACAATATTTAAAGTTGTTATTTTCATGAAAGAAGTCCTTGTCCGAATGCTCCAGAACTATAGCCATTGTTGAGATAACTGTAGACAAAGTGAAGAAAAATGCTTGCCTTGTGAAGTGTAAAGAAGAACTAAGAAATTTTTCAAATCATTTTTTTTTAAATGATGTGTCTACCTGAGCTTCTGGTAAAATCAATCTTATTTTAGTGGAAATAAAATGGCACAAATGTAATTTACTTTTCTGACATTTATGTGTTTGTTTTCTTTCTCCATTTAACTTTACAGGAATCATAAAACTGAATTAGAGAACCACTCTTGTGTTTATAAATGCTTTCTGTGTAATTGGTGTATGTTTTACTGATATGAGCTCACTATTAATAATACAATTAGTAGACATAGATGAGTATTTATTATCTAATTGGTATCCCATTAACAAAGTATAATCAGATGATTATAATTTTTATAACAGAAAAAATTTTAACTATGATTATATAGCTTAGAAATAAATCTCAGGACTAAAGTGTTCTTTAAAAATCACATTTCAAGGAGCTAGGAGCAACTAAAGCTTTTCAAACAACTTATGCATTCTTTATTAAAAGTATTTCAATCAACCAAGATACATCATGTATAGGTACAGAATTAATGTAATGAATGTGACCATTGTATGTAGAATGTACCAATACATGTTCTTGGTTTAAAATAAAATTTAAAAAAAAAAAAGTATTTCAATCAACGAACATCTTTGTTAATGAATTTATGCAACTTGCTCCTAAGCATTTAAATACTAAAAGTTATTTTCAAATAATTTATCATTTTTCAAAATATTTTGAATAATTATTGCATTTTATTCTTGGGACGCTGAGTTAGAGTGGGCCAAAAATTGGTAGTTTTTACTACCAATTGGTAGTTCCTCATTTTTACAGATGAGGAAAATTAATATTTGAGAAATAACTAAATTGCAATATGTTAGAGTCTGAACTGCAATGAGACTTAGCAGTTTATTTGTTAACAATGTGGCAATGATACACTGGCTAGGGAATAAAGCTATTTGTATGTGTATTTACTGACTTTTAAAAATATATTTGGTATATGTAATAAATACCATATATCACAGACCCCAGAAGACAAACAGAATTATGGACAGAGATCTCTAAAAGAAAAGTGCTTTTCGTATTTAATCAGTTCACCCTATCTAGTCTATTCAATCATTCAAAAACATTTGTTGAAATACTATCATTTAGATTAATTCTAAAATATTTAACTGTAAATATCAGATAACATATGATATTGAAAAGACAAGAAATTATTCTTTATGACTAATATTATTGAAATATCATCTTGGTTTAGTTCGTTTTATGCAGTGTGTCAAGAAAGCACTATGTTCATACACACACGTACACACAACAGTAAGTACACAGCAGCATTATGGCATTATATTTGCTTTACATAAACTTCTGGGTGGGTCATTCTGTTTGCAAATTTTGGCTTTCTATGCACAGCTGGAATGAGAGAGAGAAGAAAAAATGAACTAAATGTAGTAGAAGGTAAATTGAGTTTAGGTTGAAAATACGATTATTTTTCATCGTAGATTGAATGTACACCATGTGTAGGCAAAGTTACATGCACTGAGAGAGTAGATTCAAACAAAATAATCTACTGATGAAAAACTCCCTGCGATGTTCACAATGAGGAGTCTCTGGAAAACGATGTGTGAAGAATGTCTGTTAAGACATTTCTCTCTCTTCAAGGAGGAATTATTTTACTAAGAGTTTCTTCTGTTGTTTTATATGGGTCTGTTTTTCTTAGGGCCAAATCTTACATAAAGTGCAACCGTACTGTGAGTGGCTTTTGGGAGGTAAACTTTAAGGGAGGTTGCTACATTATGGTTTTAGTTCTCATGAAGATGTAAAAAAAGAAGAGGGAAATGAGGTCACGTTAGAATGAGACAAAAGACTTAACCAGAAGGAAAAATTGTTCCAGAGTTGATCATGAGAATATCCTTTTGAGTGGGTACATGAATATCAAAGAGGAAGAAATAGAATAATGTTGGGATATGAGTATTTTAGTGTTCTTCTTACCAGCAGAGTGACATTGAATACTATCTAGCTTTCTATACTTTGGAGGATTGCAGTTAATGTGAAATAATAAAACATACATAACCCACCATATTTAAAGGCCATATATCTCTTTGTAGGTCACCAATAATCAATGTCTCTCCCACTTGCCTTTCCTCAAGTGACTGATAGGGGTTACATCAATGATGAAAACCTTTAAGTAGCAGTCCTAATATTCCTAAGAGAATGGATTTCATTATTTACTTGTAAATAATTCTGCCGTAATGTAATGATGCAAATAAAACCAAAGTGCTTTCAAGAGTATTGTGAAATAAATTGGGGGAAAAAATCTTATATGTAATTTTTGGAGAAAAGGCTTTTATATTTTATTTCTAATAAATACTTTTAGTCTATAGACCCATAATATTAAGTCTTGAGAGAAAACAAAAAGCTTTCATGAGTACTCTAAAGGCAAGTGCTTGCGAAGCTGTCTAGAGATGGTCTCAAATGGGCTTTTATATCTAACTGTGCAATGAGCTTAGAAGCATGTAGCATGATGAGAACAATAAAAAGCTGTCAAGATTTACCTTGTATAATATGTTCGAGTTTGCTCCATTTGGTGATGAGATTTCATATGAAGACGTACTCACTAATGATTACACATTATGTAGCACTTACTATGCCAATATGATAAGGAATACCGAGAAAGTTTCCAAAGATAATAGATAAACCTAATGCACACATAAACATAATTACTTACACAATGTAAAATAATTCTCTTTCTCTAATGTATAAACAGTAGATACGCAGATAAACTAGATGAATAAAGATTTCAGTATAAAACATTTGTCTTGTCATTTTGGGTTCAAAATTTTGCCTAGAGCAATAAAACCAAGTATCCTAAAATTTAAATTCAGAATAAAAGTAATTATAAAAATCAAAAGAAAAAAATTACTTTCTGGGGTGGTAGTCTGTACATCCAAGACAGAAAACAGCAAAAACACTATCAGTTATATCATTCCAAGAAAAGGGAAAGTATGCATTTATATTCTTCTTGGGTATCACCAAGGGGACGATTGTTAGATAAACAAAATCAAAACAATGAAATCTAAGAATATAGTTCCTTTTGATTCCATTAAGGTTAGAGTTAAGTGTTTATGTTCTCTGTTTAAATTTAAACTTTAATTTTATCAGGTTTGTTTTTATACATTTGGACAAAAGTGCTTTTTATTTAAAATACATCAGGTATTTATTACTAGTGAAAAGAAAATATTCAAATGTCTCTTAACAGATGGATTTATAAGACTAAAACTAAATTTCAAAAATTGTTTGAATTGTATTTTCTTTCCAAGGGCTTTCATGGTGATTTATACATAGTGGAATTTTTAAATACTTTTAATTATTTGAAAATTAACAGTATCTCAGAGTAATTAGATTTTTAAGTAGCTACAAAAAGAAAGTTGTCCTTTGCAATATCAGATTTCTCCCAAATGCTACGAAGTCTCAATATATGCATTGTTAAAATATTTGCCAGTTAATTATACGTTATTTTAAAAGGCTAGTTAACATCAGGCTAGTATGAGCAGAGAGTTTCTTTCCGTATGAGATACTTTCCAGAGCCCTACATTTCAGTCCTGGGGCACTGTTCACATTACAGCTTTCAGCTTTACCTCTTCTACAGTTGCACGGTGCGGTCTCGTGGCTGTATGATACAGGCCCGTGCATTATTCTAATATTCAAATATAAACATTGTAGTTTGCAGATAACAAACATTACATACAATAAAGGAGAAGCGAGTTTAGCTTTTTTTCCCTAACACAAAAGTTTTTTATTTTAGCCTTGGTTTTGCTTTAATTCAGTATTTTAAAAATATTTCTGTCATTGTACACATGGATCAAAGTAAATTTTATAAGTATATTATCTTTAGGAAGGATTTTGACTCTAAGCCTTCGAAGTAACCTGCCTAGTTTTCTGTGACTGGCATTCTAGCCATGTATCCTCTGGATCCTGAAAAGTAATTACAAACACAGGAGTGGGGCGCTATGCCCAGGCCCTACCTGACCACACTAAGGAACTTAAGGGCAAGGAGCATTTCCAAGTTGAGTGTTTCAACCTCCTAGTTTCTAAGAGTTTCTAAGAAGAGGGACACTTTTCTAGCCAAACTGAGTTTTACGTACAGTCCAACATGGAGAAGCTTGAGCGACACTGACCTGGCCAGGCTGTGTAGATAATGAGCTTTGTTATCAGAGAGAAGCCTGGGATAGTCCCCATGGCGGGCTAGGAGACATGCCAGAAGATTGCTAAAGGACGATGTTCAGAAACTAGCTAACACAGCTTGCTACATCCCGAGAAAAGCTGGAGGAGATTTCAGGAATTGACTCCAGAAGGTTTATCCTGATTTCCTCCACTGCTCATGCAACCTGGGCTACAAAGCATCTTCTGAAAGCACGCGTCCCTTTGGTGGCCTGTACGCTCTTCCAGAATGAATTCTCTGAGTGAAGAGGTTTCTCTTACCTCTGTCACTGCTACATCCTCAACCTGTCACTGACGCGAAGGCACACACGCTTTTTTTATTTTGTAGTGTGCTTAGATAAACAGCGGTTTCACAGTTCCAGGCTTAGCCTATTTCATTTGGATGTGATTCCTTGACATTTCATTCTTCTGATGTTTCTCTCTCTCTCTCTCTCTCTCTCTCTCTTTTAATTAGTACATGCTTGCATCACACAATGTTTCTTTAATTCTTTAGGGAAGACACAGGGAGTAGCTGAGTCAAATGGAATTTCTCGTGTTAGTTTTTTGAGGACTCTCCATACTGATTTCCATAGTGGTTGTACAACTTTACACTTGCACCAACAATGTAGACGGTCTCTGTTTTTTCCCACAGCTTCACCAGTATTTGTCTTCGTTTGATCTCTTGTAGTTAGTCATTCTTTCTGGAATATGTTGGAATCTCCGTGTTGTTTTGATTTGTACATCTCTGATGGCCAGGAGATGTTAAACATTTCTTCATGGATTTATTGGCCTTCTGCATTTCTGTGAAGTGAGGAAATTGGATTCTAGATGGGTTGAGGTAATAGCTGAGGTGTCCGGTTCAAGGCAGAAATGAGACACGCACCCAAGATTTCTGATTCCAAAGTCTTTCAGGTCAATACCAACACTGTGTTCAAGTATCGTATTTGGGTCCATGCTTCCGCCAAAGGACTTCATTGCACTTCTGTAGACTGAGCTTGGTGCCTTTATGGTCAAGAATGAGGTGCCGAAGGAGGGACTCTGTGCGCATCTGCTTGAATTGGCTAACAGATATCAAAGTCTCTGTGACTGTATGACACTGATTACTTACATTTATCTATTTGGTGTTCTAATAACATTAGCAAATAATACTTTGCTTGTCAATCGATGCATAGTAGAGTTCATCCTAATATTGTATACACATTAGAATCCTAATGTGTGTGTAAATATATATATACACAATAAAAATATATGTATTTATATTTATATGTTGTATATAATATATAGTATATATACATATATATACAATAAATACATAAAATACATTTTTCCATTTAGTTATCTTCTATTGTCTACTCTGCAAGTGCAGAATTTAGTAAATATAACTTTGAAGAAAACACGCTGCATTCAAAAGGAGTGCATTGATATGTAACAAGCAATAACACCTGAGTGCAAAACTCTGTTAAGTATCTACAAATATCATGAAGTAAAACATGAAGAAAGCTCAGTTATCATAAATTCTTGAAAGTATTATGAATTGACTTTTGGATTTGATCTACAGATAACTTGAACAGGTCATTTATTCTTCACGGTTAAATGCTATCACATTTGTAACTGTTTTGCAGGCAGAAAATTGGTGACTCTAACTAACTCTTACAGACACATTAAAATCTACTTTCTTAAATGATCATTCTTAAGAAGTAAAATTTTCTTCTCCCCACTGAAACACTGCTGTGAGTTTAAATGTGGTGGTTTTAAAATTTATTAACTGAGTAATAGGACTCCATTGATTTATATAGCAAAATTTAGTAGAGGAATAAAATATGTGCAAAAGGTAATCACTAACTTCAGCAAGCTACTAGCAAATTTAAGAAGGCAAAGAAAGTCCCTGGAAGTCTCAGTTGAATCTAATGTAGTCTTGGTATATAAATATGACATTAAAGATATTCAAACAAGGGACACCAAAATCAGCAAGTGATTTTAAGTAGCAAATTTAGTATTTGTTATATGGTCTATTTTATTTGGAGTTTAAAATTATTTTATATGTAACATCTGTTTGTTCATATTTGGAATTCTCATTACTCTTCCCCGAGATATGAATCAAGAAGAGATGAGTTAATATTTTACAGGCAACAAATCTGATATGGTAAAATACACATCTCTCTCTTCTCACCGCCCAAAAGCCAAAGAAGCAGAAGGTGATGAGCGAGGATGGAAATTACTGATATGTATATTGTCAGAAAAATTTCTCATTCATTTCTATAGCTACATTCATTTTTTACTAAGTCCTTTTTATCTGCCATTTAGCGAGAATCCAATTACTGAGCATGAGCCTACAGCCTCATAAATAACATCCTCTTAACTTTCCAATCACACCATTCCAATTCTGTATTTTGTCAGCAAAAGTCCTGTTTTTAAAAATAATACTTTGGCCATCTGCTTGCCCATATGTGCTACACATCACTGAATGTTAGATTCTCTGCAAGTTTTATAGAGGGTACCACAAGCCTTGAATGTGTTTTCTCTTATAATTAGCATTTTACAACCACATTAAATTGATCACAGGTAAACTGTTTCATTTTGCTGTGTTATTTTGATTGTAATCAGACTACTTGCTGGAAAGTGATTTTGTAGCCAATATATTTTAGTTATAAAGAGTTTTCTTTCCTTCTTTATAGCAAATACATTATTTTAAAGGTCATACTTGTCAGACCTATAAACTAAATCCCAGACTTGCAATGCAAGCATCCCTCAAAGGGGCCATCAGTGTTTACATTGGGGCGAAGAATGTTATCTTAGCATTTCCATCAATTTCAGTGACTGATGATGTCATTTGCAGTCTCTACAATTGACTCCTCCCAAATGAAAATGGGAAAGTGCTCAGTCAGGGATTCTGGTTGCAGCCAGGGTGTTGTAAGTCATCTGTGTGTGTGTGAGTGTGTGCGTGTGTGTGTGTGTATTGGTGGATACATATAAAAACTACTCTTTTCCTACAAAACAGAATAAACTGTGAATATATGTACACTGGGATCTGAAGTTACCCTAGCCCTTCAATTTGGGAATTGTCCTACTTACAGAGGACTTAGGAATATTTTAAATGTATTTGGAAACCTGCCAAAATTAAACTCAGTGCTTTTGTGATACAATCACAAAATATAAGACATGTTTAACTCCTTTTTTTTATACTGTGTTTTCGTGGTTAAAATCTGAGTTGAGTAATTATAGATGAGATATTTGCAGTGGTTCTCATTACCCAGTATATTTCTTAGAGAATTTGGAAATTCTGTCAAGCAATGGCTGTTCAATTTTTTTTTAAATTTTAAGTACATTTCAGTTCAAAAATTATATGGTGCTAATGTAAAACCAAGATGACAAAGAAGTTTGTCTCTCTTCTTTGCTTTTATTAGTACACATTTGCAGTGTACCATGATTACATTCACTGTGGGGAATTTCTGCATGTGTATAACACATTTCAGTCCTCAAGATTGCTGAGAAGCAAAGCAAGCATGTCTCTTATTCTCTTACTTCCTTCATACACCCATCCTGATTTTCATTCCCTGCAATATTTTCACTATCTTCAGAAACAATAACAATATATTCACATGTGAAAAATATAAACCAGAGGAGAAAAGAGATGTGTAATACTAAATTTTACTATAGCTATTATAGGTAGGAGAACATAAGGGTTCCAAAATAGAAGTGCTAAGCTGATGTGAGGGAAGAGAGAGAAAAATTTAGCAACATTGGATTAAGAAATAAGATATATTTATGCGGTGTAAATGGCAAATTTCATAAGGGGGGTGACAGTGGCATAGTAAGAGGGTACATCAAGAGAACTGTGAATGAGAGAAATTTGAGGGCATTGTGAAAATAATGAATGTTTTCCACTTCTTTACAGAGTAACTTATCAAATATTTTAAAGTCTTATAATCATTTTAAATATAATCATTCCATGAAAGAAGTGGGGTGTGTCTTAACAATGTTACATCCAAGTCAATACTTGAGGGATTCTAGACTTTCATATGGTAATAAGAATTCTTGGTAATTAGAGTAGCTAATTGATATGTATATATTATATTTATATGTATATGTCTGTAAAATGAATACACCTGCAAATGCACTTATCCATGAGAATTTTAAAAAGTCAAAATTTAATGCAGCATTTGGGTCCAATTTTGCCCTGATGGCATGTGCAATTTCACAAGAAGTTGTGATGGGTTTAATAAACTGAGGAGCACTATTTGTTAATTTTGTGTGACAAGAGAAATACCATAGGAGCCTAGAGATGACAAATGGAAGACAATAAACATTCAGATTCAGTTTTAGTACTCAAGGAGGTAGACATCAAAAGAGAAAGATATTGTGATTCTTCTTAA
>PVJO010029285.1:0-17031 GCA_004026905.1 Hystrix cristata | reverse complement strand
TCTGTCTTTCATTTTTGTTAGCTAGTTTCTAGAAATTATCCCTTTGAACGTTATTTTGTCTCCTTTCTCCTTATTCTCTCCTTTTGGGAGTTTTATATATGTTGGTCTTTACTGAATACACTATAACTTTTTCCTTTTTATCTGTATTTTCTGTCTACTCTTTCTCTCTGTACCTCATTCTGAAGTTTTCTAATTATCTTCCAGGACACGGAAGCTTTATCTACTGTTCAATTTAATCAATTAAGTTTTTGATTCAGTTGTTGAATTTTTCAGTTATAGAATTTCCATTTTAAAAAAGTTTTAAATTTTCTGCTAGAATTCTTGGTGAGATCTCTGGTCTCTGAAAATAGTATCTGTGGTTAATGTCTTTGGGAAAACACTAATAGTTGAAGCCATTGTGGGGTCTGTTTATACTGTCTTTTGTTCTTTTGTGTTCATGCTGTCTCATCGCATGTGCACGGTTATTTGTTATCATACACCACATATATTACTTGCAAACTGTTTACAGAAATAGTGAAGAGAACTTGGATGATAACACCATCCTTCTGAAATGATTTATATTTCTAGTGTCTAGGATTTGTATTTCTGAGTGCTAGGATCACTAGCACTAATCAAATTGAGAAACTGGGATGATTAGAAGGTAAACTTCAGTTTCCAACAATAGTCTATGTGTTTCAGTTTATTAAGTCTTCCAGGAAGTAGCTTTTTAGGGTGTCACCCTACAACAGTGGGGTTTAATAGGGCCTACTTAGCAGACTCTAAATTTCGGTCCCAGCCTTTTAGCACCAAGAAACTGATGAAAGTACAGATCAGCCTCTGGTCCCTCAGCAACCACCATAGAGCTGGCAGACCCATCCTGGTGTCACCTCCCTTGGTGTCTTTGATGACCCTCTTCTGCTTTGTCAACCCTTGTCAACCTTCTTCTGCTTTGCAGGAGGAGATTCTTAGACTTTTTCCGGATGCTGCTTATCTGAGATGTTTGGTTTGTCATCATCTTCCTTACCAGAGATGGAAGTCTCTGGCATGTTTAAAGGCTGATAATCTCTGTCCTCATTCTTCTTAATTTTTACTTTTCTTTAAAAGTCTCAGTTTATACTTCAAGATAAATAAATTACTTTATCAGTTTGAAATTTTTAATTGCAGTGTGATTAGACTTAAACTTATAAATGGATGTGAGAAGAACTGATAGTTTTACAGTTTTTACATTAAAAACCATGATGTATCTTTCGATATTTTTTTTTCTTTTGATGCTGGGGATTGAATTGAGGTCCCTACACATTCTAAGCACACAGTCTACTACTGAGTTACACCCCTTGGCTCAATATGTTCACATTTTTTTAATGTTCTCCTATATAGTTTTATAATCTTTGATAAAGTCTCTACATCTTTCTTGTTAAGCAAATGCTTCCATTTTATTGTTTTAGGTTTCTTTTCTTGTTTTTGTTTTGTTTTGTTTTGTTTTGTGAGACAAGGTTTCACTACATAGTTCAGCCTGGCCTTGAACTCCCCAGGCTGGCCTTGAACTCATGGCAATCTTCCTACCTCAGCCTCCCTAGTGCTGGGATTACAAGCATGAACCACCATGCCCGGCTTGTTTTAGTATTGTTAATGGGCTCTTTTATTCATTTAATTTTTATCAGTTAGTAGTGGCTTAAAGGAAATCTATAGATTTTTATGTTAATTTTATAAATAGTCATTTTATTAGTTCATTTTCTTTTCTTTCCTGTAGAATTGAACCTAGGGCCTCATGCCTGCCAAGCAAGCGCTCTCCCACAGAGTTAAATTCCAGCCCTTTTTTTTTCTTCTTTTTTTGGGGGGGAGTCCCCGCTGGGGATTGAACTCAGGACCTTACTGGTGCTAGGCAAGCACTCTACCACTTGAGCTAAATCCCCAGCCCTCTAGCCCTTTTTAATTTTATTTTTTAAAATTTTGAAACAAGGTCCTGCTAAGTTTTCCAGGTTGGTCTCAGACTTGTTATCCTCCTGCCCCAGCCTCCTGACTAGCTGGCATTACAGGTAGGTGTCACCGTGCCCAGTTCTTTTCCTCCTTTTTTTTCCTTTTCTTTTCTTTCCTTTCCCTTCCTTCCTTCTTTCCTTCCTTCCTTTCTTTCTTCTTTGTTTCCTTTGATTAGAAAAGCATTTCAGGGGGTTGAGGATTTAGCTCAGTGGTAGAGCCCTTGCTGATCAAGTGAAAGGCCCAAAATTTGATCCCCAGCTCCACACCACAAAAAAGTACTTAAGGCCACATGGACACCAGTGAATATAGTTTTGTGGACTCTCTTTTTTTTTTAGGCTAATGAAGCTTAAAATATTTTTTTCAAAATGTGAGTTTTTATTTCTGTTATTACGGATTAAAAATACTTTGTGAATTTCTAATTTTAGTATCTTTAATCAGATGATGTGGCATTTTTAATTATTACTATTGTGGTTGTTTTAAGCTTTTCTTTGCTGTAATATCTGACTGTCTTTTTAAAGTTATTTTAAGACAAAGAAAATGCAAGACTCAAATTTTTCGTGACTTTATTTTTGTCTGGTTGATTTGGTACAGGTTTTGTAAAGGGACTGTGAAGGCTTCGGGAAAGGACTATCTTTAAGGTTTTTGCTTTATGTAATTTGATATTCTATTATTTGAAGTTCAATACTATTATGGATTCTTTATCGATTGTATCTATTTGAAATATAATCTTTATCCTATTGTATACAGGGTGAATTGTTGGAAAAGTGAATAAAATAATAAAAGGAAAGCATTTGGAATAGTGTCTGTTACTTAACAAATGCTCAATAAATGATAGTTGATAACCTTGCTAATTCTTTTTCATTTTTTTTTTTATTTTTTATTTTAAACCAAGGGCATGTATTGGTACATTCTACATACATTGGTCACATTCATTACATTTATTCTGTACCTATACATGGTGCATCTTGGTTTCTTTTTCATTTTTTGTTTTTTTCATTTTGTTCTAGTTGTGTTCTCTTGCACACAGCAAGTCACTAACTTTTATGTCCCGGTACTGGATATTGAACCCAGAGCACTATATCACTGAGCCACACCCCCAATACTTTTTCTTCTTTATTGTGAGACAGGGTCTTGCTAAATTGCCTGGGCTGGCCTCAAACCTGTGACCCTGTTGCATCAGCCTCCTACTGCAAGTAGCTGGGACTACAAGCATGTGCTACTACATCTGGCCAAATGTTGTTTTTAAAATACATATTATTTTTATGTCAAGAAAAATACACAAGTGTATTGATTAGTGAGTTTTCACTAAGTTAGAAGAGTGGAGGAACCAGCCCGTAGATCACAAACATCCCACAAACTCTCCTCTTTCCTCCTGGTGGTCTCTAGCCTCATTCTAGCAGCATGTGTACACAATGCTGAATTTTAAATGCGCTGACTCACAGAGTACATTCACTTTGGGGGTCTACACCCTTTTGTGCAACATCATATTTGTGAGATCCACCTTATGGGTGAGTCCAGGTGTTTCTGCTCATTCTTATTGTTGAGGAGCACCACATTTATCACTGATGGTCTTTGGGGTGTTGCATGGTTTGGGACTGTCTCGAATAGTGCTGCTGTGTTCTATATGCATTCTGGTGATCTAATGTATGCATTTTTGTTGGGAATATACCTTGAGGTGGAATTGGTGGATCACAGGATATGTTTTTTTTTTTTGCTTCCGAAGACACTGTTAAACAGTTCTGGTCATACCGATATGTACTCCTACAAACCTTGCCTTTTAATAAGAAGTTTTAATTGTCATAATTGTTATGACTACTGTCATACTATTTTGTGATTCTGTTTTTGGTTTCCTTGATTCTTTAAAAAAAATGAAATTCTCTTTTTAGTATAAACACAACTTTGTTTTCTTTTTATATTTTGCAATAATTTAAAGTACACAAATCTGTTTTTAATTTTACTAATAGTTACTATAAAGAAATTTACAACCATGCTCATAAGCCTTTAATTATCAAAATTACAATAAAAAACAATGACTTTGGCTCGCTTTTCATGAAAGGCGAAGCCTGTAGCGCTCTTACTTTTGCTCTCTTCCCTGATTCTTGTCTTCATGAAATTAACGGTGTATCTCAAATCCAATCGCACAGAGTAGCCTTGTCACAGAGGGGCTAAGCCATAGTGCTTGATACTGGCCTGTGTTAAGTCAATCAAATGGAGCGATGCCACTGGCCTCAGCGTTGTAAGATAAACTGAGTGAAATGACAGACTGATCACAAGGCAGATCTTCACTGCATTACAGTGTCCTCCAGACAAGACCTTGTTGTCAGAGCACAGAGTTAGAAATCATGCTCTTCATGAGTGCAGTTCTACGCTGGGAACGGGATAGCTCTTCTTCTTCTTCTTCTTCTTTTTTCTGTATTTATTTGTTTTTTTTTATTTTTTTTAATCTCTTCTTTTATAACTTTGGCTCCTATGAAATTTAGAGTATATTTTATCTCTCTGTGTTGTTCATATTTTTGAAAACAGTCTTGAATTCTTTTGAAAAGGCAGTAAAATAGGAATACTCAAGTCAAGGCAAAGATGTCGCCCATGTCAATGGTGGTTATTTCCCGCGAGAGAAGTGAGACGGGGAAGAGTGAAGAGTGAGAATAACATTGACTGTTTCTGTATCTGTCATGTGAACGATTTGAGTCTGAATTCTTTATATTATATGCATAATTTTAAAAACAAGTACATGCCTTAAAAAAAAAAAGGAAAGTTTACCTAAGGAGCATGATGGAATTTCCCAAGTAAGACATTAGATCCAGAAACCATATACTCGATTAACAGATCTCATTAACAAAAACCTTTTCTTCAGCCAAAAAAACAAAAACCCACCAAAAGCAAAATATAATAACCAGCATCAGAAGAGGAGATATTTATTTATTTATCTATTTTTTGGTGCTGGGGATCAAACTCAGGACCTTGTGCTTGCAAAGCAAGCACTCTAACCACTGAGCTAAATCCCCAGCTGAGGAGGTAATATTTATAATAAATATTACAGAGAAGATTAACAGCCTTAAAATAGGGCTGGGGTTGTAGCTTGGTGGTAGAACCCTTTCTAGCATGTGGGAGGCCCTGGGTTCCATCCCCAGCACTGCAAACAAACAAAACAACTACAAAAGGACCCAAAAACTAACAAGGGATATCAGTAATTCATCAAGAAGAAATATAAGGGGCCTTGTCTTAGTTCAGGCTGCTTATAACAAATTATCATAGACATGTTGGCTTAAACAACACACATTTATTTCTTAACATTTCTGGAGGCTTGTGGGTCCAAGAGCAGAGTGCTGGAGGAGTTAGTGTTTGGTGAGGGGCCGCTTCTTGATTTGTGGACAGTTGTCTTCCCATATCTTCACATGGTGGGGAGCAGAAAGAGCTAAACACAGACTGTCTTTTGTCTTTTTATACAGGCACTGTTCATGAAGGCACCTCCTCTCCGCGACATAATTATCTCCTGACAGCTCCCTCTCCAAATACTTCTATTCTGGGGGCTAGGATGTTAATATATAAATTTAGAGTGAACACAAATATTAGTTTGTAACAGACCTATAAACATATATAAATTGGTACACATTTAGGATACGTGATTTCTGACTGATACAGGACAAGAGAGCATGGTATTGATTATGTAAAATAATGCAGCATTTGGAAGGATAATTGAATACTACATGAACTGTTAATAATATTTCTTGGACACCAGTCTACAGATAGCGAGGTATAGATATATTTATATCTATACATACATATATGAAGACATGTCCATTGCAGTATTATTGTAAACATACCTAACTGAAAGTGATTTAAATATTGATTTTTTTAAGGACATCCATAAATGAAAAACTAAGCATGTAATAAGAAAAATACAGTTGCCTTATAAGCCCTGTCCTTCATGATGCTCCAAATATTTTATTAAGTGAAAAAAAGCAAATTTCAGATATAATCCTAGTTTTGCAGATATGATCCCCACAAAAAATAATCTTCATAGGTAGTAGATGCATCTGTACAAGCAGGAAATAATGTCTGGAAGAATGAAGAATGGAGAATGGTGGTTTTCCGTGGGAGAGGGCTGGCGGGGTAGAGTGGGAACTTTTCCTTCTCATTCCATATAATTGCTCTTTCACAGGTTGTGTGACTTTCACTAGTTGTTATTTTCATTAGTTGTTATTTTTCAGTAACCCTCAAACTCACTTGTCTCACACATGCTTAGAGAGGGAGTTATTTTTTAGTGTTAGCAATAAGTTGTTCATTTCTTCTTTGACTTATTCATGGTGAGAAAAGAGAGTACCTTGTTATAGGATGTAACATGTGACAAATCACATTCTATAATTAATTAGGTTTCAATATCAGTTAAATAAAGCCAAAACAAACCATTTCAAAAGTGTCTTACTAGCAATATTTATTCAAAGGCACCACATTACAAAAATATACTAAGGTGCACAGTAGGTATTTGGTTCCTGTGGTTTGAACAGTGCCACATCAGAGACAGGGAAATATGCAAAAATCACCTAGGTGTACTTACAGATGTGACCGACAATGATGCCGATGCTGACAGCTATCCAATACCAATATTAACTGTATCATCTTGGAGAATAAGATGGTGGATTAAACATGCTAAGTCTCTGCTCTTTCCAGAGACAAGAGAGAGTCTTTCCTGGGCCTCACTCTTACCCTTTTCTCGCCATACCTTTCCCCATCAGAGTCCTTCTGAAAAAGAAATGCCCACCCAAAGCCTGAACTGCTAGCCCTCTCCACTACCTTCTGGTCACAGGGAACTTTCGAATTTCCTGCCCGAAAAATCCCAAGATCATGTCCACAGAACAGATGAGCCTCCACATCAGGTCCATTATCCCGGAGCTGTGCTCTTCTCTAGGTATTGTCCTAGGCCCAAGGTCTGACCAAGAGGAGGCTGTTACCAGGGGGTTGGATGGAGCTGGGCCACAGGGGTTGGGCAAGAGGAAGGAGGGGCTGCTGCAGGCTCTGACCTTTGGTGGGAAAAGGCAGTGGCCTGGTGTCTGGACAGGGTGAGGAGCAGGAAAAGAAGTAGGTTGCTGCCACAGACTGTGATTTCTCCTCTTTGACTACTTGCCTTGGCTTTGCTGTATCGACCTCACCCTCTCCAGACTCCATCAGAGGAGGAGCTCTGCTTACTGGATATTTTAGTATAGTTTCCCTGTTACAAGAAAGAATACATCCACTTTCTATTTGAGTTTTTCTGGATACTTGTCAAGAAATTTTAAAAAAGGAAAGGGAGTATAAAAGCACATGTGTTTTAGGTTTCAGTTTCTTAATTCACCTTGAAATCTAATCATCTGAGGCCTCCTTAAAGGGGCAAGTAGCTTGGATTTTGCCTGAGCTCATTAATCATTGACACAAATGTGCCAGGTTCTAAGAGAGGGCACAATACCTGAGCACATGAGATCTAAATTAACAAATTTTGTACTATTTTTTCCTGTGTTTTCGTTTTCAAAATATTAAATCAAATTCATGGAGCCTTGACCAAAGCAGCATACCAGTGAGGAAAATAAATGTCCTTTGAAAGTGAAAAAAGGAATCTGTTGTTTGATTTACACTATTTCATCAACTTGGGTTAGTCAATAGCTTCTGAGAACCCACTAGGTGCAGATGTAATAGACACATGGGAAAGACATGTGGGAAAATTACAAAAGATATAGGAAGATTATTTTTTTGCTTTTGCCTGCAAAAATCCGACTAGTTATTCTAAGGGGAGACACCAACTAAAGACATAGAACGGCTAAGATTATAAATAAAGGAAATGTGGCAATGACCACCGAGAACACATGAGTTTCGGTCAGCTGTAAGTGCCGAAGGTCAGACTCAGTGAGTTCCCTCGGGCCTTGGGAAGCCATCATGTTTGAATGAAGATTCCCACTTGGGGACGTTGAGGCATCTTCCCTGCAAAATTCAGGCCAACAGCATCTCGCATCTCATAGTCACTACAAGAGTCATCAGGCAGGTAACTTTGAGCGGCTGCCTTCCTACTCCAGATGCATGATTTTATTTCCCTGACAATATACCATGATAGCCCTCCGAGGATTTCTGCCACACGATTTGTCCCTATGTCTCTTCAGGACTCTTTATCTCCTTTAAAGTTAGAAAAAGCAAACATGACAATTAGCTCTGGAGACATCCCAGGGAGCACTCACGTTTTCTCTGTCTCCATGTGGCCGGCTTACCATGGCGTGGATTTGTTTCATATGAAATCAATCCTCTACTCTGGAAAAAAGCAATTATCTGATTTATTGCCCGACTGTGGACGGAGTGGGGGGGTCTTAGTTTCCAAAGCCTCCTTATCTGTGTTTCCTGCTGGCAGCGATCAGGAAAGCTGCCAAGAATCTGGGCAAGCAGTCTGGTCTTGAATGAGAAGTCTGAGAGTGGCACGGGGCTCGCTTCTTCTTGTGGTGAGTACTTCCGGTCCTTCTGGAAGCTGTCAGGTGTAAGTGCCCTGCTCGAGTGGAGTGCCTGGGACGCCGGTTTAGCGGCTCGGAACAATGTGTTTCAGATGGTGTGGAAGGAGCTTTTGGCCTCAAAAGCATTGTGGATCGGGACTTTTTAAAAAATAATAAACTATCAAAAATATGAAATTTAAAAAAGACATACAAAACGTAAGCTCTGTTCTTTTTGTTAGATTCAACAGACAGAAAATGACTCTGTCCTATTGAAAAACATTCTAAATGCTCGCTCTGTACTTGTCCGACTGCAGATTTCTTTCAGTTTGCAGAGCGAAGCAGGAATCAGTCCCTGGCTGCAGTTTGAGTCCTGGCTCACTTAACATACAATAGAGTTGTGCATTGTTTTCCATTGGAGAGTCAGAGAGCAGATCCTCTTCAGTTGATTTGGTGTAATTATTTGTTCTGCGTTAAATCGGAGCTTGATGATTTCAACCCCTCTCCCCATGCATACCTCCAGGAGGTGGTTGCCATTCCTCTGGTCTCCCAGCTGAGATGCAAGATCATCCTGCCCCCTGCTGCGAGCTAGTTGCTTACTGTCTTGTCTCTTCTACTAACCTGCAAGGAGCATTCAGTGGTGCTCAAGAAATGTGTGAGGAAGGAATGAAATAATCAAATAACACTAGTTGCCTGTGCTAGAAGCACAGTGGACACGTTCCCCATCAGGCTCACAGACATTGCACAGACATTGCTGGGAGGGTCCCAAGAAATTTCACTTTTACCAGTGTCTTCACAGGAGGAAGACTTGCAGGGAGTCGGGGGAGAAATATACTGCCCTACTAGGTCCAGCACAGTACAGGCCTGAAGGCCATACTTCCTCATGGAAGCTGTGAGAGGAGGGAACACAGAGACACCTTGGGGAGAAGAAAGGCTATACCTGGAGCCACAAGGTCTCCTCAAATCCTGGTCCCTAGCTTTGTCCTGGGCCACCCTGCCCCGCTTGCCTCCCCTGTCTAATCACGCCTGCATCCTGGGAAGCTGTCCTGACAAATGCCCCCCTCCCACTGCCCCTGACTAAATTATACTCGCCCTGCACTTTTTGCCTTGCAGGCCTCTTTCTCAGAAAGAGCTCCCCTGCCCTACGCCTTCCCTGACCCATGCATCCCCTCTCCTGGCTCCTTCTGTCTCATGAGCACCTTGCTCTTCCCTGACAGCGCTTACAATTTGTGAAGTGGAACCTATTGAAAAAAATCTCAGCTCCATCAAACAGATCTGTGCTTGAAGCCTGACTTTGCCACTCACTAAGTCTCTTCACCACACCAAGATTCAGTTTCTGTCAAACAGGGCTAAAAACTGCCCCTACCTATTCAGAGGGTTCTTATGGAGGATATCAATGAGAGGGGCCTAACATCTGAAGTACTTCCCGAGGCTTATTAAGCCCTCCTTTTAAGAGTTGTCTCCCTCCTTTTAGGGGGCGCGGTGCTGGGGAACAAACTCAGGGCCTTGTGCTTGCTAGGCAAGCGCTGTACCACTGAGCTAAATCCCCAACCCCAGCCCTCAGTAAAAGTTAACAATGTTTACTGAATGCCATACTACTTAGGAATCACTGATGTCTTATTCTGTTTTGTGATGCTATAACAGAATGCCATGGACAGGGTAATTTAAAAAGAGCATAACATTATTGGATCACAGTTCTGGAGGCTGGGAAGTCCATGATCCAGAAGCTGGCATCTGGCCAGGGCCTTCTTTCTATCATCCCATGGCAGAACGACAAAGTTGGGAGAGAGAGAGAGGGAGGGAAAAAGAGGGCAGGGGAGAGATATCAAACTCAACTTTTCCCTGGAATATCAACATTAATCCACTCATGAGGGCAGAGCCCCTCCTTGTGGCCTAATCACTTCTTAAAAGTCTAAACTCTTGTGGTTGGAGATATAGCTCAAGTGGCAGAGTGCTTGTGTGAGAGCCCGAGGCCCTGGGTTCGATCCCCAGCACCCCCACAAAAGTCTCATCTCATACTGTTAAAATAGCAATTAAATTTCAATATGACTTTGGGAGAAGACAAACATTCAAATTGTACCATTTTTAAAAATCCTTATTTTGTGTACCACTAAGAAAAATAAGCTATTGGTTGAAGACCCATTCTTTTTTTCAGAGAGGCTAAATGTAAGGGGAGTATATTTTAAATATAGTAAATATAATAAAATATAGTGCAGTGGTTGTTTTGGTCTGAATGTGTATATCTGCACACCCCCGTTAGGTCATGAGGCTCTATAAATGGGATTAATGCCCTTATGAAAGAGGCCCAGGGGACCTGTCTGCTCCTCCCCACTGTGTGAGGACAGAGCAAGAAGGTAACATCTACAAGGAAGCAGGTCTTCGCCAAGCATCAAATCCACTGGTGCCTTGATCTTGGACTTTCCAGTGACCAAAAATAAATTTGGAATAAATGGAAAATAAATTTCTATTGTTTCTAAGTTGTCTCCCAGTTTATAGTACTTTGATATAGCAGCCCAAGACTAAGACAATTGTGCTTTATGGGGAAAAAAAAGACTATGGAGGATAAAGATTGGGCTATGAAGGATGTTTACGGGACTGTGAGGTAGGGGATGCTGGTCCTGGGCAGTACACCAGGATGTAAAAAATGCAACAATCCTTTCCCCATTTCCTTCCTTCAGATGTAAGGAGCATGCAGGACAGATGGAGATAAAGGGTATTAAAGTGAACTATCCTATCAAGAAGAGACATCTGCAGAGCTAAGGGGGAGTCAGAGCATTTCAGGATAGGGACCCATTAAAACTAATCTTTCCTGAAATGAGAATCAGTATAACATTGCTTGTGCAATCGATAACTTCAGGTTTTAGACAACTGAAATATTAAGAAGAAACTAATTTCCAACACTTTTGAAATTAAACTTTCAGGTCAGTGACTGAAGCTCTGGACCTTCTTTCAACTTGGTCTCCTACAAGGCCACATATTACATTGAGTCATTGTCCTGTGCAGGTCTTCCCTTTGAATTTTTGAACCTCAGTATGAAATGTAAGAGCATCAATTTAGATAGAAGTGCAGATTCTGCATAAGAAACAGCTGAAGTAATCAACTTGAAAAACATCATAAGCCAA
This sequence comes from Hystrix cristata, assembly GCA_004026905.1. NCBI lineage: Eukaryota > Metazoa > Chordata > Mammalia > Rodentia > Hystricidae > Hystrix > Hystrix cristata. The sequence continues at coordinate 5,510 of PVJO010029285.1, read as the reverse complement.
AAGTAGAGAATTTGTGACATTAGGAAAACAAAGAAAGCAGGGTGAGGGACAAATGTCAAGGGCAGCTGGGTTAATGAGTACAGAGAGTACAGCTGCTCCTACCTCTGGAGACTGGAGCACTGTTGTGAACAGAGCATGAGTGGAAGATGAGGGCGGTGATTGCAGCAGCCCCTTACAGGCACTTACTCTATAGCAATATATAATGGAGTGTGATTGGCAACTCCTGCTAAACAAGAGCTGCTGGACTGTAATTAGAGTGTTGGTGCTCATCAAAACACAACCAAACAAGGAGAACAGTGATTACTTAAATCTGAAGCCACATTCCACAAGATGGCTTTGATTTTAAATTGTTTATTCTGTGTTAATGTTCATAAAAAAGCCCACAGGGCATGCAAAATTAAGATGCGATATAATAGAAGAATGAGATGAGCCTGAGATTTCTTTGTAACAGCCAATATTTTGAAATGTATTCTATAAATGTCAATGTCACTGAAGAATATTTCTTTTCTTCACAGAGATTTTCTTCTGCTAAATGGTGATCTCCCCATCTTTGCTTCCTTCCTTTGTATTAGTGTTTCTGCCTCAAGATAGCTGACCCACCATGCTATGTTAACAAAAAATTTACTTCTAGATTTGAACTTGGCTTTCTAGTCCCTGAGAACAATTGATGATTATACAGTTATGGAAGTTCTCTTTGAAGATGTAGGTGAAGCCAGTTGTGCATATTTTCTTTTGAATTTTCCAAAGCTTCCAACATCTATGTTATGATTTGGCTCTTCATCACCTAAAAGCTTATGTGTTGAAGGCTTGGTCCCCAGTGTCCTAGTGCAGTAGTGTTCAGAGATGGGGGTCTCTGGGAGGTGATTGGAACACGAGGGCTTTTGTCTTAGTTACTTCCTCACTGCTGGGACAAAATACCCAACACCCGCAAGTTAAAGGAGGAAAGGTTTATTTTAGCTCACAGTTTGTAGAGGTTTCAGTTCATAGTCAGCTGGCTCCAAGGCAGGGTGCCATGGCAGAGGGGAATGGCAGAGGAGAAACAGCCCATGGCAGTGCAGACAGGAGGCTGCAAAGCAGCAGCCGCAAGCTCCCCTTTCCTGTTTAATCCATTCAGTCTATAAAGCCTATTGGTTGACGCCATCCACATCCAGAACTATGGTAAACCTATCAGTGGACTAATTTAGTTATCATTGGCCTTAATCCATATTCACACACCCTAGATCTCGCCAGTTCCAAAAAGTCCCACCTATGAGTCCATGAGGCTTTGGGGGGACATCTAGATACAAACTATAACAGCTTTGATCTCATGAGAGGATTAATCCATTCATGGATTTATAGATTAATAGGTTTTGAGAGACGGGTTCTGTTACAAAACTGAGAGTTCTATCTTTGCTTTCTGGCTGCCAAGAAGTGAAAAGCTTTGTTCCACCAGATGCTCCCTGCTACGATGCTCTCAGAGTGATGGGACCAAGTGACCATGGACTAAAATGGATTAAAACCATGGACTAAAACCTCTGAAACTGTGAGCCCAAATAAATATGTCCTCCTTTTAAATTGCTTATCTCAGGTATTTTGTCACAGTGACAGAAAGCTAAAATAATGCATTACAATATAGGTAAATCACCAGCCTAACATATTCCTGGTAGTCTTCTAAACTTTAGTCCTACAGAACTAAATTCTCTATTAGAAACTATACTTGTCATCTTCTTATATTTATATATACAACACAGATATTTTGCCTTCTGACCTAATTACAAATAACTTGTGTCTTATTCTTTGTTATGTGAAAAAGAGAAATCATGTCAGTGAAAAAGAGAAATGGACCACTTATTTGCTCATGAACTCACTAGTGACTGAAATTAGTTTGATTAAATTGCATTTTTGAAAAATTAAATTCTCCTTATTCTTAAAAGGAACTTTATTCTAGTTTCTCTTCTTGATGTAAGGAAAAAAAAAAAAGAATTAGTCCAGCAAGATAAAGCATAGTAGGGACCTTACTTTTCAGATTTTGGTCTGTATCACACCATAATCCACACACACTCACCTGTATATCATACATACTTTGTCACTTTCTGGCCTCTAAGCCCACTTGTAGAAGTGTAGTTTCTAGGATATGAGATCTGTTCAAATTTCTTGATAAACATTATCATGTAGTGTTTCCATTTACCTGGAGTTTAAATTCTTCCAACTAAAAGATACAAAAATTTCAGGCAGCCAGACATTCTGCAGACCTTGTATTTCCTCATCTAAGTAGAAATATGGCTTCCTTGACCATATACAGTGGTACCCTGCTTCACAAACTTAATTCATGCCACGATTCTGGAGAAACTGGCCACATTCATGTTTGTGCAAAAAAGATGGCAGCAGTCGTGTTCATCACCCAGTGCAGAGCTCACAAACAAAAACAAAGTTTTGCCAAATGTTTCTGTTTGCAAACCAAACTGTTTCCCAACAAAAGCATTCATGAACCAAGCTACCACTGTAGCTGATTTTAAAGTATCATTTTAAAAAAATTATACATACAGGAGATTTGCTTTTATTGATTATTGTATCACATAAGTGCAGAAGATTCACAATAGATTTAGAAGATTTTGAGTGTTTGGACTGGTTCAGCATGCCTGCAAAGTCTTCCAGTGATTCAGTGCAATTTTGCTGTCTGACCTTGGCCTGAACACTTCATGTGATGTTGCTGGCATATCTGCTCAAGGGTGGCAACCATGGAACACTGTACTTGCAAAGCATGAATGCTCAAGAAGTTGTAAAACCTCAACATCAAACAGTAAAAGCAGTGACAACGGACAATTTCTGCTGTTTGCCACAACCTCATGAGCTAATGACTAACAGTTAATAAACATCAAGGACAGACATATGCACAATTTATGTCCACTCTCAGTCTCAGAACTGCCTGTCTGGTCAGTACTATTACAAACACTTCTCAAATCTATGATGGGGTCATAGCCCAATATACCTATTGTAACTCGATCAAAAATGCACTCAATGTACCTAAACTAGCAAACATAGCTTAGTTTAGCCTACCTTCAGTGGGCTCAGGGCATGTATGTTTTTTTTTTTTTTTTTTTTTTTTTTTTTTTTTTTTTTTTTTTTTTTTTTTTTTTTTTTTTTTTGTGGTGCCGGGGATTGAACTCAGGGCCTTGTGCTTGCAAGGCAAGCACTCTAATCACTGAGCTAAATCCCCAGCCCCTCAGGGCATGTATGTTAAGTCTACAGCTGGGCGAAATCATCTAACACAGAGCCTATCTTTAATAAAGTTTGAGTATCTTTATGTAATTTATTGAATACTGCACTGAAATAGCCGGGGGTGGTGGCTCACGCCTGTAATCCCAGCACACAGGAGGCCAAAGCAAGAGGATTGCTGTGAGTTCAAGGCCAGCCAGGACTATAAAGCGAGACCCTGTCTCAAAAAACACTAAAGAGCACCAAAAGGAAAAAAAAATACTGTACTGAAAGTGATAACCAGAATGGTTATATGGGTAGGCTTTTGAATCATCATAAAGCTGAAAAATTGTAATTTGGGGCCTATCTGTACTTACCACAGGAAACTGTGGTATAGATACTTATTTGTGGAGCTGAGTAGTGGAATCAAAATTTGAACTCTGGTTAGCTAATCTTACCACTGTGACTATTAATAACTGATATCATCACTTGAATTTGCCAAAATTTTATCATGTTTCTTCTTTCAGTCAACTTAGTGAAAGTTACAAACATAAGCCATAAATGAGACTATGTCATGGATCTAAACCTCTCAAAATCATTTTGCTTGTTTTCAGAAATCCAAAACGTTTTACTATTGAACAAATACATTAAAAATCTTTTCACTAGAGACAGACAAGTTGGCTTAGCCTTTTTCCAGAGTATTGAATAAAGCTGATCAATGTATCTCTTAGACAATTAGTGCAACTTTTGTAAACCAACTCATGCTTAAATAAGGAATTGATCCCTCTTTGTAAATACCGGGTTCTCTACTGTCTGCCCCAAATGGAGCTGAGTCCTGCAGGTATGTTGCCTTCTGTAAATGGTTAACAACTTTAGGAAACTCCAGTAACCAGACCAACAAAGCACTGATAGGACTTTGTCCTTTGGCCTCTCGTTTTATTCTAGTGGAATGAGTATATACTGTGTTTCTACAGTACCACGGGACCACAGCCCCATCCACTCTCCTCAGACTGAGTGTTCAGTCTTAATTTTGCCTTCCAATTTTGTCAGTGTATACTTTGAAATTTTCAAACTTGTGTTGAAGTTTATAGTAGGTAATTTACATCTAGGGTGACAGCTGTTTAAGGACTATCTCTTACCATTTTCTCATGATTACTTTAAAAGCCACTCAAAGATGCAAAAAAGTAATCTGTATTGTTATTCTTACATCTTATAATTTTCATGCTCCATATGTGGACAATCAGCAAAACTAATTTCAGTGAAAACATTTGGTTAACACCATAGAGATAGAAGGTGTCATTGGGCTATTGCTGATCACATCTTTGCAACAAATATTTTCTCTTCCATTTCCTCACCTACACGAACTTTGCCCTAAGATTAATTCTGAATTTACAGACTGTAAGATTGCTTAATTTTAGAAGAATGTAGTTAACACCTTTGTCCCAGAATAGTTTACCTGGACTATGCACAATCATACTCTAAAATGCAGGCAGAGAAAGCATTTTTGAGGGAAAGACCTCAGAGTGGTAAAACGGCTAGTTCAAGGTCACTAAGCATCTGAAAGCAGACAGCAGCTGTCCTGGTTCATGGACTTACATGCTTCCCACCAGGTTCTGAAGCACCGAGTTCAGGTGACAGTGTCCTCTGCAGGACCTGGAAGCCAGTGGGGGAGGAAAAACTTTCTGGAGATGATTTGGGGCCCAGAGACCCAGGGCCAATAAGTTACAATTATAGTTGTATGTATGTGTGTGTCTCCTAAATTCTAGCTATATACAAAGGGATTTTTTTCCTTTTTCTTAAACCCATAGTGTATGCTGCAGAACACAAGTGCTGCAAGTAATTCAATGAAGAAAAGATTCCACAGTTAAATGAGGTGGGAAATACTATTATAACCCTACTGCCAACAGTTCTGACGTACCAGGAAGCATACTGGCATGTTAAGCACTGAACAGTCCTGTATTAAAAAACACCTTAATCCAGTGGTCCCCAAATTTATTCAGTTATCAACAGTTTCTCTCTCAGCAGCTCTCATAAATATTCTATGGAACTAATCATTTTCTAATGACATTTTAATGAGATTATACACTAAAAATAGCATAAACACTAACAAAGAAGGACTCATCCAGGAAGCAGTTTGTGAAAGTAAAAATTTTTATTCTGATTTATTTCTCAATGTATAGTTCAATATAACGCCAGTTTTTAATGGCAAAAATTTGGTTCCACTGAAACTCCGTAATGCTACAGAGAGCTACTACTTTTTCCAGGAAGTAGGTAAACAGCTGGAAAGAGAAAGCACAACTTTCTAGCAGCATGGCAACTTAAACCACAGACCTTGT
>PVJO010029284.1:0-17051 GCA_004026905.1 Hystrix cristata | reverse complement strand
TGGGTGTGGGGGTGTCTTGGGTGTGGGCGCCCAGGGTGTGGAGGTGTCCTGGCTGTGGGGGTGTCCTGGGTGTGGGTGCCCTGGGTGTGGAGGTGTCCTGGCTGTGGAGGTGTCCTGGGTGGGGTGTCCTGGGCATGGAGGACTGGAAGGGGCTTCCTTAGGGTCCCAGAACATCCTCAGAGTTGAGCAAACCCTGGCCACCTCCCTCAGGTGCCCAGCCTCGGGGCCTACACATTCACACACAGACTCCTTCCCTAGCGAGTGCACATGGAGCCGCCCAGACTGCACGCAGCCCACCAGCCCGCAGCCCGGCCTGCACAGCACACACGAGCAGGAGCCCCGGGCTACACTCACACAGGTCCCGCGTCGAGGCCCACAGGACCCCAGACATGTGGGGATGCCACACACAGTTGGTGCCTGTGTAGAGTGAGCACGTCACATAAAAGTCTCCCATCCTCTCTGGGAGGCTGAGGCAGGAGGATCCTGCCATCCTGGGCAACTTAGTGAGTGACTTTGCAAGATTCTGTCTCAAAATAAAAAATAAAGAGTGCTGGGGATGTAGAGATTTAGCTCCATGTGAAGGCCCTGGTCAACAGCAGTATCAAAACAAACAAACAAAAAACCCTCACTCCCTAATGCTTGAACACAGACCTGTGTGCACCTGCTGAGGCCGTTCTCAGGACACGGACCTGGGAGCACGCTGCACACACCCGCCCACTGGATGCACATGACCGTGCTCACTGTCCTGGCCACAGCAGCCCCTTGGGACGGGGGATCAAGGATACATACAAACACGCCATGTCCGTGTGTGCAAACAGACGCATGCCACGCGACCGCACATGTGCACACACACACACAATTTGTGGGTGTGCTACCGAGCCTGCTCTGGGCCGGCTCCCGCATGCCGGTCGGTGTGCCTGCTATGCAAGCATGTGAGTGCAGACGCCGCTCACCTCCACAGCACCACTGCGCACAGCCCTCTGCGCGGCTCACGAACACCTGCCTGCCTCGATCGCACACGCACCCCCAGGAACGGCACACTCTTGCATGCACGCTGAGCCAACAAACAGGAGATCGCCCCGCGTGGGCCTCGGCACAGCCCCCCATTTTTTTCCCAGTACTGGGATTAAACCAAGACCTCTGAATCGAGCTCCATCCCCAGCCTTCTTGTATTTTCTATTCTGAGACAGAGTCTCGCAAGTTTGCCCAGACTAGCTGGGACTTGTGATCCTCCTGCTTCAGCCTCCCAGAGTGCTGAGATTGTGGGTGTGCACCACCAGGTTGCCCCCACTTGATATTGTCAAGACTCCATAAATACTGACAAATGAATAAGGGGACAGTCAGTGCCTGCGTGTGAGGGCGGACTTGTCGCACAGGTGGCCACGCCACCACCAAGCTCTGTCAGCCAGCATTTCCTGGGCACGGTGCCGAGGGTTCTGGGCCCCTCACCCTCTGATCCTCGCAGTAGCCCCGTTTTACCGATGAGGAAGGCTGAGGCCCAGAGAGTTTAGCAGCATGCTGGTCGACTCCGTAGCCTGGCCACCCATCCCTGGCACGTCAGCCGAGCTCTTCTCGTCCCTCCAAGGGGCACCAGCGGGGGCAGCCCGAGCCAGCAGGCCCAGTTTGGACCCAAACCCTCCACTTCCTGGAGCCCCGGGTCGCCTTCCGCAGGACGCCCGCCTCCAGGTGCCCTGGAGCCCCGCAGTGAGCCGGGCCGGACTCTGGCTACGGGAAGGTCGGAAGCGTGCGCTGAGTCCGGAAAATCGACGGCGGCGTTTTTATTAATGGGCACTAAAAGCTTTCCGGAAGGTCCATGAGTGCGGACGTTTCCGGAGAGGCGCTGCGTCCTCAGCCCTGAGCAGGGCTCCCAGAGGGTTCCCGGGCCGCAACCGAGTTCCTGGGGCAGACAGGGAGGACTAAGCGTTCAGCACCGCGGACAGCTCCAGGGCCGCCTCGCCTGGTCTCAGCACGCGGTGGACTGGAGCCCCGTTCACTGAGCAGCTACTACGACAGCGCCCCGGGGTGGGTGGGGCCAGAGTGCGGCCAGCACGGCAGAGCCCCTCGTGGCTTCCCGGGTACCCAGCGGGGCGCGCCTTCTCCACCCGGGAATCAAAGCCCCCACCCCAGTAATCCTGACAGCCGGATGGAAGGGGCAGCGATGATGACCGGGGACGGGGACAGGGATGAAGCCAGCGCCGCCCATCCCCAGCGCCCGGCCGGAGAAACAGGCCGGCGGGCAGCGCTGACGCGGCCCTGACCGCAGGGCGCGGCGTCCACACCGTGTTATAAATAGCTCGGCGGCGTGACTGGAGCCGGGGGGCGGCGCTTCCGCAGCTGACCCGATGTCGCCACCGCGCGGGATGTGACGAGGAGGGCGGAGACTCGGCCGGCCGGGCGGGGGGGGGGCGGGCGTGCCGCACCTTCGCTGGGGTCCCCGCCACCCCAGGGGCCCGCCCCTCCCCGACAGGAGCCCCCCTCGGGCCCCGACAGCCGGTGACATGGACACCATGCTGCCCTCGCCCCCCACGTGCAGCAGGGACTCGGGCACAGCGCCCGGGGGCCCCGCCGCGGAGGACCCCAGATGAGCCGGGGCCTCCCAGCCGGGACAGTGGGGACGAGACAGACAGAGAGACAGAAGGCGAGGGGGAGGAACAGATCGGGAGGAAAGAGACGCAGTAGCAGACAGAGGACCCCTGGGTGGAGCGCGGGGGACAGACAGACACCGAGAGCCACAGAGAGGCAGGCAGACAGACCCCAAAGCGCCGCTGGGCTCCCCCCACCCCTCTCCCATGGTACGAGGCACCTCAGGGTGGTGCCCAGGCCAGGCTGGACCTCAGACCCAGATGCGTCAGCCCCCAACGTCCCCTGAAGCTCTACACCTCACCGTGCTCTTCCTGCCTCAGCCTACCCTGAAGAGGCCCTTGGGGGTGGGCTGGGAGAAAGGGGGAGGGGGAGTGGACAGGTGGGGATGTGGGGCCTGATTTGGGGTGAGAGGACACAGGGGGTGGAGAGCAGGGGAGGGAGAAGGAGCCAGATCTAGGAACTCAGGAACAGCGAGCGGGACACAGCCTGTCCTCGGCCCCCGGGCGAGTGGACCCAGCTCTCCTGTCTCCGGCCGAGCCTGTCCTTGCTCCCCGGGCCCGGGCCAGGGCTCTGTGCACGCTCCACCTCCCAGCACAAACCCACGTGGAGTGGGCGGGATGCCCGGTTCCTTCGCACTTAAAGGTCTGGGCCTTTCCGGTGGGACCGGCGTTGTTGGCATAGGAGTTCGCTGTTCCCTTTACGCAGTGGGAGCCGCGGGGGTCCCGTCTCCACTGGCTCCACTCAGATGCGCTTGCGAGGCAGAAATTCGAGCGACGGGAGACAGAGACACAACCCGGGATGGAGGGCTGTGGCGTTTGTCCCTAGAAACACAACTCTGCTTGTAGGAATGACCTTGCTGCTCACGCGTGTACTCTCGCCACGATCCACGGAAAACTCGAAGGTTCAGGACGGGGGGTGCGGATGCTGCCATTTCACAGGAAGCAAAATGATGCACAATGCGCGCGAGAGCGAGGATGCGCGGACTATTTCCGGGGTCACCAGAAGGGTTCTGCTGATCACACCTGGGAGCGAGAGAAGGGGCCGGACAGAAAGAGCCTCAACTATCTACAGTAGTATTTAGCTGCAGCAGTTTTTGTGGGTGCTGAGGATTGAATCCAAGGCCTTCCTACTGAGCTGCATCCCCAATCCCTTTTTTTAAAATTTTGAGACAGGATCTTGCTAAATTGCCCAGGTTGGACAGGAACATGACCATCCTCCTGCCTCAGCCTCCCAGAGTGCTGGGATCACAGGTGTGCGAACCACATCTGGCTTCAATGCAGCAATTTTGATTGCTGTGAGTTCTGAAAAATATGCATGTATCGCCTGTATAAGCAGAGAAATGATTTTCAAAAGGGAAGAAGAGATAAAGAAGGAAAAGAAGGGCTTAGGAAGTCAGGTGCAGTAATCCTGGCATTGCGGGAGGCTGAGGGAGGAGGGTCGTGAGTTTACCCCCAGACTGGCCAATTTAGAGACTTACGGAGAGTCTCAATCAAAAATAAATAAGTTGAAATAAAATTTTAAGAAGAGCTTGAGGGGCTGGGGATTTAGCTCAGTGGTCACAATGCTTGCCTAGCAAGTGCCCTGAGTTCCATCCCCGGCACCAAAAAAAAATGAAAAATAAAAATAAAAAGAGCTTGGGATGTAGCTCAGTGCAAAGGCCTTGGGTTCAATCCCCAGTACCGGAGAAGAGGGGCATCATGGGTCAAGTGAGAGTGAGCGTGGAGGAAGCAGCCGGCTCTGAGCAGAGCTGCTCTGGGTCCCTGGGCACTGCAGAGTCGGTTCATGATGCATCGGTGGCTGGAGAACCCTGGGCCTGTAGTCGGGTCACACCACCCCCAAGCAAGGCAAGGCACGACTTCTCACAGCCGTGCACTGGGCCAGCTCTCTGGCTTGTTCTTTCCCACATCATCCAGCACCCCACGAGCGTCAGAGGCACACGACCCTGCCAGGGACGAGGCCTGGGAGGTGATCTTCCGTCTGCTTCCTCTTGCGCTCCTCCCTGTGGGGCCTGTGGAGGACTTTCCGCCAGAGGCCCCTCTTGCCACTTCTCGGTTTCGTTTTAATTTTTTATTTTGCAACAAGGTCTTGCTATATTGCTCAGCCTGGGCTCAAACGTGCAATCCTCCCACCTCAGCCTCCCAGAGTGCTACAGTGACAGGCGGGCATCACCACACCTGGCTTAGTTCCTTCTTTTGAATCTTGCTCAAGGAGGGGTGAAGGCACTGTTGCAGGGACAGAGATGGGGATGGGGCAGGAGGAGACTGCTTCCGGGTCAGATTTCCTTCTGCCCTAGGCCAGTCCCGGCTCATCTGTCTGATGCTTTCTTTCTCTCTCTCCCTCGTCCCGGCCTCCTCCTCCTCCTGCCTGCCTCTCCCCCTCTGTGTCTGTCTTTACCTTGTTTTGTTCTTCCTGCTTGGTCTCTTGGTGCCTCTCTTGTGCTCGCTGTCTTTGCCTGTCTCTCTCATTGCTCCGTCTCCCTGTCTCTGTGTCTCTCTTCTCTCTACCTCTCTGTCTCTGCATGTCTGTGTCTCTCTCCTCTCTGTCTCTGCATGTCTCTCTCTGTCTCTGTCTCTCTCCTCTCTGTCTTTGTCGCTCTCCTGTCTCTATATCTCTGCGTATCTCTGTCTCTCTCCTAATGTCTCTACCTTGGTTCCTCTCTGCGTCTCTCTGCATCCGTCTCTCCTTCCTTCGTCTTTCCCGTCTCCCTTCCCTATCTCTGTCTCTCCACAGTCAAAAAAGCCAAGTTTGACGGTGCCCAAGGTAAGCACACACCCTGCAGTCCTGTGTCGTCTGTCATCTGTCCTCTGTCTCTGGAGAGGGGAAGGGCTCTGGGCCGAGGCTCAGACTTGGCCTCTCCGGCCCCCGGAGCGCGGGGCAAGGTGGCGGGGGACCAGAGGGGGCCTCTTGGACGGCTACAGATGGAGAAACTGAGGCCCAGGAGCAAGGGGAGCGTCTGGGCAGGGTCTGTCCCCTCCCCGGCTGCACGCTGGTCTGGTCTGTGTGTCCATCTGCACCCGGCCCCGGCCCCGGCCCAGCCCTTGCTGGGCTCGGAGGAGGCGTCCGGGGCGCTCCGTGTCCCCGAGCGACAGACCCGGACAGCGCGGGTCACGCCGAGCTTGGGATGGGCCGCCAGGGTCCCCGAGCGCCTCCCCGACCCCTGCTCTCGCCGCCGCAGAGAAATTCAACACCTACGTGACCCTGAAGGTGCAGAATGTCAAGAGCACGACCATCGCCGTGCGCGGCAGCCAGCCCAGCTGGGAGCAGGACTTCATGTTGTGAGTCTGCGCGCCGCGGCCCCGCCCAGCCTCCAGGCCCCGCCCACCACCAAGCCCCGCCCCGGTCCCGCCCACCACCCCGCGGCTGCCCCTTCCAAGACAGCTACAGCCACGCCCCCTGCGGCACTCCGTCACTGCCGACGTGGCCACGCCCCCGTGTGGCCACGCCCCCCTCCTCGCGGCCCGGTCCTTGGGTGTCGGTGGCCTCCCTGGTCTCCGGGCACCGCCGAGTCCCCGCAGCCGCCAGCCTCCGCCTGGCCTCCTGCTGCCGCCCGCCTCCCACAATCTGTTCCCCTCCGGCAGCCAGGGATATTTTTAAACCTGCAGATCACATCCTGCCATTCAGCCTTCCAAACCCGTCCCTGCACAGGCGGCCTCGGAACCCCCGCCGCCCTTGTCCGCCCATGCGCCTGGTGCTGCCGCAGGGCCTTTGCACCTGTGCTGTCCTGGGTCTCCTCTGGGCAGCCCCAGACCCTGTCTCCCCGGCTGTGATTCTGCAGGAGAGCCTGGAGGCTGGGCTGCCCGCTCCTTCTTGGAGGCCCGTTTCTCTGTGCTGCTCTGAGCTGGTCACAGCCCCTCTGACCTCACTTTCCCCTCTGTAATATAAGAACACTGTGCTCTTTCCCGCGGGGCTCACAGTCTGGTCTGCACTGCTGTGTGACCTTGGAGATGATCTAACCTCCTGAGTTCCCCGTTTCCCTCCCCTTTTCCACAGCGAGATCAACCGCCTGGACTTGGGGCTGACTGTGGAGGTGTGGAACAAGGGTCTCATCTGGGACACCATGGTGGGCACCGTGTGGATCCCGCTGAGGACCATCCGCCAGTCTAATGAGGTGACCACAGGGCTGACGACAGGGAAGGAGGAGGGCCTGGGGGCCCAGAGGTGTGAAGCCTGAAGAAGATGAGCGAATCCATGGAGACATCTGGGGTCACCTTGACAACCCCCAAATCTCCAGTCCTTTTAAATTCCCTCCATCTCATTACTCTGCTTTCTCCCATGTGGTTTCCACCTCATGACCCAAAGTGGCTGCTTAAGGCTAGTCACTGCATCTATATGCCGGCTGGGGAAAGGTAGCAAAGGAGACAGCCACTCACAGCACCTTATTGAGTTATGTGGCTTCGCCTAGATGCAAAGGATTCTGGGAAATGTAGCTTTAAGCCACGCCCCTTGAGCCCAGCTAAAAATTATATTAGAGTGCTGTGGAAGAAGGAGAGAAGGAGACATGTGGATCACCAGTATCTTGTGCCCACGGTGGGCAGCAAGAAGGAGGCTGCACCTGCCAGAGGAAGGTGCCAACGAGAACCCTGGCCCTCATCCCTAGCCGCAGCCAGGTGGACGGGCCATGTGTCTGTCTCCTCTCTGCCCCACCCTCCCTGTCTCTACCTCAGAGCCTCAGTTTCCCCATCTCTACGGAGGGGCCATGACCCGGGCTCTCGGTGTGGGTGACATGGGGAGGGGAGGGACATCATTTGAGGTGTGTAGGTGCCACCCCCCCTGACCCGGGTGCTGTCCTCGCCCCGCCAGGAGGGCCCCGGGGAGTGGCTGACACTGGACTCCCAGGTCATCATGGCCGACAGCGAGATCTGCGGCACCAAAGACCCCACCTTCCACCGCATCCTGCTGGACACGCGCTTTGAGCTGCCCCTCGGTGGGTCTTGGAGGGGCACCCTGGGGCGCAGCCTGAGCTGCGAGAGGTCCTCGGGGTGGCTTGACCTGAAGGGGCGAGAAGGGGCCGGGAGAGACGGACAGAGAGAAGCAGAAAGACCAGGAAAAGGCAGTTCTGTGTGCACGGCTCCGGGCCCAGCCCCGTCCCAGAGCGGGGATGGAGACGAGACTGAGAGGAGCTGGGCGTGGTGACCGTGCCTGTCATCTCAGCGTGCGGGGAGGCTGAGGCAGGAGGATGACAACTTCCAGCTCAGCCTGGGCAACTTACCAACATCCTGTCTTAAAGTCAAAAGGAAAAAAGTGCTGAGGATGCAGCTCAGCGTGAAGGCGCTGGGTTCAACTCCCAGCACGACAAGTAAATACATAAATAAATATAAAACCCCGAGGGGTTAGTAGAGATAAACCAGGCCCTCTGCCTCCAGCCGTCTCCAGTACTAGGGCTTGAAGCCAGGTGCTCCACACAGAGCTGCATTCGCTCCTTTATTCAAAAACTGAGACAGGGTTTTGCTGACTTGCCCAGGCTGGGCTGGAACTTGGGAACCGCCTGCCTCAGTGCAGGTGTGACGCTGCACACCCTTCGCCCTTCCCGGCCCGCCTGGTGAGCCAGGAGCCCCCAACCCTGTCTGTCCCTTCTGGGCGGCCTGGCAGTGGGGGTCGGGGCCCAGCATGGGACTGTGGCCCAGGCGGCCCGGTCACGGCTGGCCATGTCCGCAGACATACCGGAGGAGGAGGCGCGCTACTGGGCCAAGAAGCTGGAGCAGCTCAACGCCATGCGTGACCAGGACGAGGTGCGTGGGGCGCGGGCAGCCGGGTGCGGGTCCCAGCTGGGGCAGCTTCGGCCCTGGCTCCCCTGGGTCAGGTGCGGCCCGGTGCCCTGCGTGCCCTCAGCCCTCACGACACGGCCCAGTCCTCAGCGTCTGCCCCACACGCCCCCAAGTCTCTGTGTCTCTGTCCGTGTCCCTCCCTTTGCTCCCTTCTCCTGGGAGGGAAGATCAGAGCCGGGGACCAGGGGCCAGGTGGAGCAGCGGTGCCAGCTCCTCCCCTGAGCCTCCTCCCGCCCCGCAGTACTCGTTCCCGGATGAGCAGGAGAAGCCGCTGCCAGTGCCCAGCAGTCAGTGCTGTAAGTGTCCCATCCCCTCCCACGATGTCCCCTGTAGAGTCCTGGGGCTGTTGGCCCTGCCCTTCCCACACTCAGTGCCCACACTCAGGGATCCACACATGAGGCTCTGGACGAGATCTAGAAGCCATTCAACAAACCTCACGGGGCTGCACAGGTCTCCAGCATCTGACCAACAGCCCCGATCCAGGGATGCACGTCGAAGGGCGATGGCTGCTTCCTGTGCCCATTTTCTTAAATGAAGAAATTGGGCAGAGAGGAGAAGGGGCATGTCCAAAGCCACCCGCCAGCAGGTGGCAGACCCGGGGTGGAAGAACCCTGAGGTTGCTGCTCTTCCCACTGCGCTGTGCTGTTGTTCGTTAGCACTGTTGCTTTGAGCCAGGGTCTCACTGCGAGGTCCAGGCTGGGCTCAAGCAATCCTCCTGCCTCTGCCCCTTGAGTCATGGAGACCCCCTTGCATTTAATTCATCTGAGGCCCTCAGGGTGTCCCGAGGTCCAGGGCCCCGGGCTGAGCCGGGAAGGAAGAGGTGGGAAACCCCAGAGTCGGCCCTTCCGCTGCCGGGGTCAGTCATGGAGGATGGAGAAACCGAGGCGGCGGGGACCCCCCATCATCTCCACCCTTGTCTTGTAGGCAACTGGAATTACTTCGGCTGGGGCGAGCAGAGTAAGTCGCCACCCACCCTGGGGACCCTGAAATTCCGGCCCATGCATGGAGATCTCCGGGTCAGAGGGCAACGAGATGGGGGGGCCGTGGCCGTGGAGAGGGGCTCGCAGACGAGGCGCTGGGACCTGGCTCGGCTCCATGTGACTTTACCACCACCACCCTCTGTTCTCCCTCTCCTTCCTCCAGGAATGGGCTCAGGGGGACCCCACCAGCCAAGCAGGGCTCCCGGGGAAGGCAGCAGCCACCCACCCGCCCATGTTAGATGCCCATGGAGGGTCACTTTCCTTTCCCCTTGTCTTTCCCTCTTCTTTCTTTATTTTCCTGACTGGGGATTGAACCCAGGGCCTTCACACAGAACCCCATCTCCAGGCCTTTTTTATTTTTTATTTTGAGACAGGGTCTCACTAAGTCACTACATTGCTCAGGCTGAGCCCGAACCTGTGGTCCTCTTGCCTCAGCCTCCCAGAGGGCTGGGATGACAGATGTGCACCACCACACCTGGCTGAAATTAGTTTTTTAATAGCTGACCACATTAAAAGGCTCAGACCTATTTTTTGTGCACATAGAAACACACTCATTTAGCTGGGTGTGGTGGCACAAGCCTGTCATTCTGGCATTCAGAAGGCTGAGGCAGGAGGACCACCATGAGTTCCAGACCAGTCTAGAACAAACAACAAAAAAGAAACATATACATTTAGCTGAAAAAGAGTTAGGTAAAACAATAAGGTAAGGAAAACGTACAAGCATCTGGCAAATAAGCAAAAATACATAAAGACGCAACAGGTGCAAACCACATCATGAGCAAGTCACCCGCAAGCTCACCCAGCCGGGTGCCAGGATCGCTTGCCACCCAGGCCTTGTTTTCTAAGTAAGTGGTGGCGTCTGGCATCAGGACGACCTAATACCTTCCCTGCTGCTGCAGACAGTCACATCTGTCCTCCGAAGTCACAAAGGCCTCCGCCCCGCTGCGAGGCCTGAGGGCCGGTGACCCAGCTTTCCTCTGCTGTGGCCCCGCCCCCTTCCGTGCTTTTCTGCCTCTCTGTATTGGTTGTGTTCTGCTCCACTTTCAAAATAATCGCCATATTATCATGCTTTTTCATTACAAAAGTCACGTGATTTATTAAAATGCTATTTTAAGCTGGGCATGGTGGTGCACCCCTGTGATCCCAGCTACTCAGGAGGCTGAGGCAGGAGGATTGTAAATTCAAGTCCAGCCTGGGCAACTTAGCAAGAGAGACCCTGTCTCAAATTAAAAAGGTCTGAGGATGTAGCTCAGTGTGAAGGCCCTCGGTTCCCTCTCCACTCCCACAAAGAAAGAGACAGACAGACAGAGATTGACTGATTTCCCCACAAGTTGCTAAAAGGAACGAATAAGAAAAATGTATGACCTCCTACCCAGTCACAGTGCTTGCTTGTTTGTTTGTTTGAGACAGGGTCTCACTGAGTTGCCCAGGCTGGCCTTGAACCTCTGACCCTCCTGCCTCAGCCTCCCAAACAGCTGGGATTACAGGTGTACACCGACATGCCCAGTACATGTTGCTTTTAGAATTAGAATTTTTTTAAGAGCTTAGAAAATAAACTGTCTTGGTTTTACTAAGGAGACCAGCCCAAAGCCAAACGCGCTTCCGCTCTTGTTGAACACCAGGAGCTGGCGACGCCGCCCGCCTGGGTCTGCCAGGTCCTGGTGTGTGCAGGCTTTGCCGCCCGAGCGGCAAACCCTCTTGAGCAAGACGTCACCTGTGCAGGCCGTTTCTTTGCCCCGTACCTGCCGGCTCCTGCCTGGGTCCCCACCCGCGCAACAGGGACCTGTCCCGCCCCATCTCTGAGCTCTCTCGTCTCCCCTTTGACCAGACGCCCACGGCCTGGTGGGACAGAATCCCAGCTGTGTTTCTGACATTCCTGCACACCGGCAGAGTTCGGCCGCCCACGCAGCCGAAGGACACTCTTAAATCTGTCCTGCGCCCTTCTGGCTACTACCTGCCCTAGCCCCGACTCTAGATCCATTTGATCCGGGAAAGGCCAAGCAAGGTTCTCACCTCCCTTGCTCGGAGGCCCGCGATGCCCCAAGCATCCCACAGACGCCCCCCTCTGCCTCGGCAGCCCGCGTCTCACGCCGTCCCTCCCTTTGCCGCCTCCCAGATGATGACCCTGACAGCGCGGTGGATGACCGGGACAGTGACTACCGCAGCGAGACGAGCAACAGCATCCCACCGCCCTACTACACCACCTCACAGCCCAACGCCTCGGTGCACCAGTACTCGGTCCGCCCGCCGCTGCTGGGGTCCCGGGAGTCCTGCAGCGACTCCATGCAGAGTTACGAGGAGTTCTCGGAGCCTCGGGCGCTCAGGTAGCTGCCGGCCGCCCTTGCTCTGGGGCCTGAACAGAGAAGGCTCACGGGGGGCTGGAGACCTTGGGGAGCAGGAGAAAGGTTTTCTCATGCGGGCGTGAAGCCCTGACTTTAACCAAATGCTTACAAGAAAATCCTGGAAGCTGAGGCAGGAGGATCTCGAGTTCCAGCCCAGCCGGAGCTGCTTGGTGACTCAGCAAGACTTTGGTCTCAGTATAAAAATAAGGAAGGGTTAGGGCTGTCGGTCAGTGCAGAAGCCCGGGGTCCATCCCCAGTACTGAGAAAGAGGGAGAAAGAGGAATTCCAGAAGCTCTAACAGCTTGATGAAAGGGGACCGCGACACCCACAGAACCGGGGAGGTTCCCAGAAGTACGGACCTCTGCACCCCAGCCCAGTCCTGTCCCCGCGGAGGACAGGGTGGGTAGGGAAGAGGTGGCCCTGACCCTCAGGGCCTGGTGTCTGCAGGGTGACCCTGCGCGGTCCTCCCAACTCCGCCACCCTGCAGAGGCAGACGTGGGTCCCCTACTTCTGGGGCTCAGGTCACCGAACCGCCGCCCCTCCCCGATGGCCTGACAGCCTGACCTGCCTGCTGGTCCTGCTTCTGAGGAGACCTTGACGAACTGGGGACAGAACCCAGGGCCTTTGCACAGAGTGACATCCAAACCCTCTTTGTTGTTGTCGTTTGGTTTTATTTTGTTTCTCTTGAGACAGAGTCTTGCTGTACTTCAGGCTGGCCTTGAATTTGTGGCGATCCTCCTGCTTCAGCATTCTCAGTGCTGGAATTACAGGCATGCATCTCCAGCCCTTTTTTAAAAAGCTCTTTATTTTGAGCCAGGGTCTCTCTAAGTATCTAAACTGCCCAGGCTGAGTAGGCTCAAACTTGTGATCCTCCTGCCTCAGCCTCCCAGCGTGCTGGGATAAAAGGCAAGGGCCACCACGACTGACTAAAGGTTAAAACTATGGCATTGGGATCACATTTCTAACACATGAGCTTCAAGGGGCACATTCACACCACAACTGTCTTCTAAAACATTCCCTCCATTTAAGAGTGACAGGAGGGTCAGATAAAACCCACGCGGGCTGGGGACTTAGCTTAGTGGTGAGAGCGCTTACCTTGCAAGCACAAGGCCCCCAGTTCAATCCCCAGCACCAAAAAAAACAAACACACAAATACAAAACCCGGTGCTGTGGGGCTTGCCTTTAATCCAACCTACTTGGGAGCCTGAGGCGGCAGGAGGATCACGGCTTGAGGCCCACGGAGCCACACAGCCAGGCCCGGCTGTTTCCTGGCGCCTCGGGCAGGGCCCCGCACATAGCGGGCGCGCAGTCCATGCTGACCAGAAGCCCGGGTGCTGGGCCTCGGGTGACCCGGGCCCCTTCGCCCCGCAGCCCCACGGGCAGCAGCCGATACGCATCGTCGGGCGAGCTGAGCCGGGGCAGCTCGCAGCTGAGCGAAGACTTCGACCCCGACGAGCAGAGCCTGCAGGGCTCGGAGCCGGAGGAGGAACGCGACCGCGACTCCTACCACTCGTGCCACAGCTCGGTGAGCTACCAGCAGGACTCCCCGCGCTGGGACCAGGACGCCGAGGAGCTGGGCGAGGACCTGGACGAGGAGCTGGAGGAGGAGCTGGGCGAGGAGCTGGACGAGGAGCTGGACGAGGAGCTGGACGAGGAGCTGGACGAGGAGCTGGACGAGGAGCTGGACGAGGAGCTGGACGAGGAGCTGGAGGAGGCCGTGCCCGACGACCTGGGCAGCTACGCCTCCCGTGAGGAGCCGCCCGTGGCCGAGCCCAGGGACTTCAAGCGCGTGAGCCTCCCCGCGGCCGTCCTGGAGCGGGAGGACACGGGCCCGGCCCTGCCCGCCGAGGCCGCCGACCTGGCCAAGGCGGCCCCGAAGCCGGCCGCGCCCGAGGAGGCGCCCGAGCCCGCCAAGGCGGAGGAGAGGTAGCGCTGGGCTCCCGAGGGTCGGGCAGGCGGGTCCGCGGCTGTGAGGCCGGCCACGGTGCGGGCGGGGCGTGGACGCGTGGCTCTCCACGGCCCTGCCTCAGTTTCAGGCCCCGAGAGGATGAGGAAGGTCAGGAGGGCCAGGACTCCATGTCCAGAGCCAAGGCCAACTGGCTGCGCGCCTTCAACAAGGTGCGGATGCAGCTGCAGGAGGTGAGCGAGACGCCCCGCCCACCGCGGGCGGCCACGCCCGGTGGCCCGCCCACCGCCCTGGCCACGCCCACACGCTACGTCCAGCTCGGCCTGCCCAGAACCCCACCCACCCCCTCGGCCACGCCCAACGCTCCACCCCTGCACAGCCTGGCCGCCCAAAGCCACACCCTCATTTAGCCACGCCCACACTAGCCACGCCCGCTTCCTGCCCGCACCCACCAGGTGGTTCCTTGGCTCCGCCCACGGCAGGCGGGCCCCGCCCATCCCCTGTGATCTGGAGGAGCCGCGAGGATGGGGATAGGGATGGGGAGAAGCGGAGGGAGTGAGGGTCAGACAGGCACAGACCCCGGGCCTCCATTCCTGGCCCAGCCCCTGGTGCCGATGCCCCACCTAGCCCAGCACAGCCCCCCTCAGGCCGGGAGGGAAGAGAGGAGGACCGGAACCCGAGGTCATGGCTGCGGCCACATCCGTGTCCAATTCAAGGTCAGGGAGTCTCCCCCGTCTGCGCTGAGACCCGAGTGGTAAATGGAGGCCGGTGGGGTGCAGAAGGTGGCAGGGTGCACAGGCTGGTGGCAAGGGTGCGAAGGCCCTGGGGAATGCGGGCAGAGGAGTGAGGGAGGCTGTCGGGAGTTCAGGGAACGATCCATTTTGTTTGGATCAGAGAAATTTTATCCCCTGAGCCCCCTAAATCTGTAGAAGACAAGCTCTTGCTGGCAGTGGTGCTAACTGATCCCCAGGTTTGGCATTGAGACTGATGGAGGTGTGTGATAGAGAGGAGTTGCTCTCTCCCCCAGCCCATTTTACAGATGGCTAAACCAAGGCCCAGAGAAGTCCAGGGACCCTAAGGACACACAGCTGGGAGCAGAAATGGGTGTGCAGCCTACCCAGGATGGTAGGGATAGTCACACTGACAGTGTCTGTCTGTCTCTCTGTCCCACAGGCCCGGGGAGAAGGAGAAATGTCCAAGTCCCTGTGGTTCAAGGGCGGGTGAGTGCGGAACTGCGGGTGGCAGAACATTTAAAACCGGGATCTGGAGGCTGCTTTGCCACCAGAGCTCAGCATAGCGAGGATTGGAAGTGGCCCCATTCAGAACGGAGACAGACTGACATCTCTTTTGTTTTTTTGAGATGGATTCTTGTATGTTGCCCAGGCTGATCTTGAACTCTCAGGCTCAAGTGATCCTCCTGCCTCAGCCTTCTCAGTAGCTGGGACTCCAGGCACACACCGCCACACCCAACAGAAACAGCCATAAAATAAACCAGGAGCTAATCCCGTTTCTGAACATGTTGGATTCGGGCTGGGTGGAGGGCTCTTTAATCTACGAGAGTCACGGAGCCCAAGTGGAGCTCGCGGCCCCGTCAGCCTCCAAGGTGCCTGCTCGCAGTGTCGGTGGCGAGGTTGGACGACACGGGAGATGATTTTAAGCGACACTTGTGTTTAGAAACAGCACCAGGACGCGGCCTCCTTCCTGCGGGCCTCCTTGGCACTCAATCAGGGACAAGGGGAGCTACGGCTCCAGAAATAAAACGGGGCCCTGGCTGGAGGCGGCGCCGACGCGGAGCCTACAGGGGTCCCGGGCCGACTGTCTGCTTAAGCTGCAGAAAGCCTTGCGGCATGAACAACCCCGGGCCCAGCGGCGGTCTCTGGGCCGAAGTCACAGCTCACCACTGGCTGTCGGATGCCGCCCCTCTCATTGACGCGGCTCTGGACCAGGCACGCAGCCCCTGCCGCCCCGGTCGCTTCAATGCAGCAGCCCGGGCAGGGCCGCTCGGCGAAGGGCTGGGACGCAGCACAGCTCCTTCGTCAGCCCTGACCGCGCCCCCTGCTGGAACATGTACTTACAATGTCAAGCACCAAGAAAGGCTTCCTGCCAGGCAGGGTGGAGAACACCTGTCATCCCAGCACTCCGGAAACTGAGGCGGGAGTATCACAAATTAGAGCCCAGCCCAGGAAACTTAGTGACTTAGCAAGAACCTGTCTCAAAATGTTAAAAAGTCTGGGAATGGAGCTCAGTGTGAAGGTCCTGGGTTCCATCGCCAGTAATGCAAAAAAAAAAGAAAGATTTCTTTTCTACTCTAGCATGGCATTTGGATTTACCTTAATTCAGTTTCATTAATTGTGGCCAGGTACACCATCGGCCCATTTCCCAGATTTCATCTTCCAGGGATGTCACAGCAGCATCGCCACCTGGGGGCTTACACGGTGGGGCCAGAGGCCAGAGTGCTGAAGTGGGGGGGGCTCCTCCAAGCCCCCAGGGCACTGTGCTTCCCCACCTCTCCCTAGCTCTCTTTGTCCGCATCCTTGCCATCCATGCACCCCTCCCATCTCCACTGTCACATGGCTGGCTCCTGGCCGCCAGCCACCCTGAGCACAGGGCCATCTACTCCCGCACACCCTCGACTTCACATTAACTGCTCACATCCACAGCAACATTCCGAAATAAGGTCCCCCCTGAGGTCTGGGGTTCCAACTTCAGCATGAGTGAGGACGCCACTCAACTCTAATGCTTGGAGAGGTCGAGTGGCCTAACCGGCCCCAGGAAATGTCTGTGTGATGATGGGGAAACATGGCCCTCAATGTCCCCGTGTCCCTTGCAGCCCTGGAGGTGGCCTTATCATCATTGACAGCATGCCAGACATCCGCAAGAGGAAGCCCATCCCACTTGTGAGCGACCTGGTAAGAAT
Organism: Hystrix cristata; assembly: GCA_004026905.1. NCBI lineage: Eukaryota > Metazoa > Chordata > Mammalia > Rodentia > Hystricidae > Hystrix > Hystrix cristata. The sequence goes on along the minus strand of PVJO010029284.1, from coordinate 558 downwards.
TTCCACGGCAAATGGGACCACCACAAGCAGTGCCCAGCCTGTGCAACTGCCCGTGGTGGTCCTGGGGCTGGAGGCTGGCTGGGCCTTCTCCAGGCCTAATGCAGTCTGCTTTCTACCCCATGTGCTCCGTGGATGCTTCAGGCCATGGTGAGTGGAGACTCAGGCCGGCTTCCTGTGGGGCTCCAAGCCCCTGCTCCTGGGGGGGCGTCTTCCATTCATCCCTGGTCCTGGGCTCTGAGGGTACCTTGCCACACCCACAGCTGGGCTCCCTTGGTCCTCCGCTCGTCCAATGGCTCTGCTGAGTGTCTGGGTCATCGCCTAGGGTGGCCCAGGTCCGTCTGTCCCCCTAACCCAGAGTCCCTATTGCTTCCGCCTTTTGTGCTGTGACCCGTGACCTGTGACCGTCTCACCTGCGGCTGGACTTCCTCGCGACCCACCCCAGTCTCTGGTCCAGTCCAGAAAGGCGGGCATCACCTCGGCCCTGGCCTCCAGCACGCTGAACAATGAGGAGCTGGTGCGTGGTCTGCGGGGGCGTGGGCTGGGGAGATGGGGCCGGGC
>PVJO010029283.1:0-17019 GCA_004026905.1 Hystrix cristata | reverse complement strand
GGATTGGCCAGGAGCTGTGGGCTGAGGCAGGAGGGTGCCCGCCTACCTGTTGCTGCTGGAAATGCAGAAGCTCCGCAGGGCTCATCTCACCATTGCTGTCCGCGCCAGCCACTGCATCCCTACCACTGGTGCCATCCCTGCCCGGGCCGCCTGCGGCTGTGCCCGTGGTCCCGGTCCCTCCGCCGCCATCTGCCTGCCCAGAGAGGCTGCCCACGCCGTTCTGCCCCGATGGAGCCGACCTGATTGTCTCCGAGGCGGACTCCACCATCATGGCTCCCGTGGGACCTGGAGAAGGACAAGACACAGGGAGGGGCTGAAGCCTGGGCGTTTCCTCCCCTCAACTTCCTGGGACCCCTCATGGGGTGTGGCCCCCAGTGTTACCATCCCCCAGCTCTGGCTAAGGGCGGCGCCCCTCCTGCTAATGACCCCTCAGGCCCTTAAACCTGTCTGGCCTCTCCCCCCAGGTCAGGGTGTGAAGGGGACAGGGAGGGGCCATCAACCGGGCCCAGGGACTTCCCTCGGGGTAGGACCTGGTCCCCAGGACACAGAAGGGTTGGGTCCATCTTGTTCTATAGTAAACATGGCTCCTTATGGCCCGGGCCCTCTGGATGGCAGAGGCTGGCTGGCATGGGGTGGCAGTAGAGGGGCCTCAGCCCCACACCTGGCCCAGGCAGGACCCTCAGTCCTCCTACTCTCAGCCTCGAGGCCCTCGGTTCCCCCGGCAGAGCCGCGGGCAGCAGTGCCTATTCCCTCCCGAGCAGATGGACAGGGACACTGAGGGAGACTCAGAGGCAGAGTGCTAGGCCTCCAGCTGGGTTCCAGCCCAGCACCGAAGAAATAAGCAGATAGAAATGAGGGTCGGGAGAGTGAGGTGCCCACCCAAAGCCTGAGCTCTGGTCCCAGACAGGCCTCTCAACTTCCCGGAGAGAAGCCACAATGCTCGGGAGGGTCAAGGGCAGCAGGGGGGAGCCTGAGCGTCCCACCGCCCCAGAGAGGAAGCTGGAGTCCAGTCTAACATCCCTAAACATCAGTTTCCTTGGCCCTCCATGGATTTAATCCCAAACTCTTGGGGTGCTTTAGGGAGGAAGCCAAACACCACACCCTAACTCGGGTACAGCCCTGGGGCTCACACGGGTTCCTGACCCGGCCCAGAGGGCACACGGATCAAGGGGTAAAAGCCAGGCGAGCACCCGGCAAAGCCCACAGGAGCCAAGCCCTGTCCCCCGCCCTCCTAGGGGTCTCCTTGACCCAACAGCAGGTCAGAGGCTGCAGGAAGAGGCTGGGGTCCTTCTCTGGCTCCCACATTCTCTCCTTTCCCTCAGCCCGCTGGGTCCCTGGCTGGAAGCAGAAGGGAGGAGGGTGAAAGAGGGGGGCATGAGCAGAGGGATGGAGAGCTGCTATGGGTCTGTGGGAGGGGGCGCTGTTCTGGGGCCCTTTCGTCTGTGACTCCAGTGTCCCTGTCTGGTGGGTCTGGGTGGCCTCTTGGATGCCTCACACTGGTGAATCTGTGTCCCTGAGCTTCCTCTCCTGGCCTTCGATGCCTGTCTATCCCAGAGTTCTGGGGAAGGTGGGCCAGGCACCAGGGCAAGATGGGGGTGACGGTTCGGAAGAGATTGAGCACTTGGTCTCTGGGGCCTTAATGGCCACGTCAGCCTGGGGCCTGGTGACTGCGAATGATGGATGGAGCAGGCACCATGCTCCACCCGCCACAGCACAGGGCTCAGCTGCCTCCCCCAAAGCCACCCACCCTAGTGCCCACAGGAGCAGCCCTCCCACCGGACCTGGGAGGGGGATGGGAACACAGCGGACACTCTGCTCCTTCTCTCCAGCCCTGGCCCTGCTGGGGGTGGAGAGCAGCTGCCAACCCGAATCCAAGTGTAGCTGCTTGGAGATCTGAGGACTCCTGGGCCCCAGGGGACAAAGGCCGGTGCCCCAGGGTGTATGCACAAACGGGAGAAACCAAAGAGAACGCGGGAGTTCCTTCCCTGGGGTAAGGCAGCGTCCCCTTCCAATATTTACAGGAACACAGTAAAGTTGTAGATCAGACGGCAAGTTTGGAAAAACAGGGAGAAAAGGAAGGAGGACGCACACAGAGGTGTCCCTTTCTTCCCCATCTCCCACTGGGGTGGGGGCACAGAGACACCCAGGGAACAACATAATTGCTGCAATGTGGCGTGTAATAATAGCTATTCAAGGGCCGATCATTCATATTAAACAGGGTGAAGCAAGCCTCTCATTTGCATGCTTGAGATTATATGCATTTGAAAAGTCATTTCCGCAGGGTGTATGAATGGCACCAATTCCCATGTGGCACGCTCTGCCCCCTCCTGGGGCCTGGCCCAACACCTCCTGCCCTCCCACAAACATCCACCCCCAACACCAGCCTGGCAGCCACTCACTGGCCACCTCCGACTCCTCCCACCTCGCCCTGGGACACCTGCCCTCCAGAGCTGAGCCTGCCAGCAGGCTCTTATCTCCTGCCGCCTTGCCACAGGGCATGCGACGGGACTGGGGTGTCCCCTGCACCGCGGACGGACGTGCAGGCTTGGGGTGCCTGGGCCCTGCCAGCCGGGAACTGACTTGGGACTTCCAGCCCAGCTTTGCGTCCAGCGCCAGCCCAGGATGTGGATGTGAAGCCACAGTGTTTTGGTGGCCGCTGGGAGCCGCTGAGAGTTCATGAGTCACTCTGCCCAGTGTGCATGCCCCAAGAGAGCCTCTCTGCCTTCTCCACCCATCCCCACCTGCAGGACAGGCAGGAGCACTGATCACTAGGCCACTCAGCTCCGGGACGGTCAGGGTGGCCTTGAGCGAGTCACTGCCCTTGTTCAAGACCCCGCTGCTCTTTCTGCCTCCACACAGGAGCGGAGTGAGAGGTCTCTGTAGGATCCAATGAGCATCCCCGCCACCTCTCCTACAGTGATGGGGCAGTGGAGGCACAGGTATTTTGGGAGGTCCAAGACTCCTGTCTACAGCTAGGGTCTGCATGTGGGCAGGGTTCCCCTAGGGGACACAGGGCACCCGGGAGCCCTGGCCAGGCCCTGGGGCTCCCGCAGACAATCTGGAAAGGAAGGAAGTTGGGTCAAAGCCGCAGTCGCCTCTTCCGCTCTGGGGACTCTGCGGCTGCAGGGTGCTCCCACTTCCCCCAGGACCAAGCCTGCATGAATGACCTCTCCAAATGTGCGCGGTGCCCTGGCCCCTGGCCCTCTCTCAGGCCAGAAGGGGACATCCAAGGCCTGGGAGTGCTTTGGGGGAGAGGAAAAAAGATGGGCAGCCTCCCACGTAGAGAAACCTTTTGTGCCTCTCCACGGGCCCATATGGCGTCGGGAGTATTAATTACTGTGGCTTTTTAATTAACAATCGCTTAATCTGAGCAGTAACATTGGCCACTGCACCCCAAGCCTTGCCTGGAACCCGCGCCGCCCGCCTTGCCAACTCATCAATTAATTTTTATTGACGTTTTCTTCCCCAAACAGGCACAATACCAGGGTTTTCCAATTAACACCTCTGCGATCTCTAATTAGTGCAATTAACAGACTGATGGATGCCCGGAGTCTACCCGCCAGGGAGGGAGGGGGCGGGGCCGTCTCGGGGCTGGGGGGGGCCCGCGCTCCAGCACGCGCACGGGCGCACGAGCACACGCACGCGCACATGCACGGATGGGCGGGGACGCGCCCCGCAGCTCTTACAGGAGCGCCGGGGAGCGACCACAGGTCACTTGTACCACAGCCAGCCCTTCGGAAACTATAATCCAATCCTGGAGCCAGCACACGGCTGCGCTAAGAACCTGGCACTGGAAGTGGGGAAACTGGGTCTGCCCATCCCTGTCACCACCTTGCCACTTTTCTCTGCCTCATGGGCGGAACTGGACTAGATGTAGCTACCTATACTTTATAATTCCAAACAGCCGAGTTTGGTAGCACGTGCCTATAATCCCAGCGCTCTGGGAGGCTGAAGCAGGAGGACAGCAAATTTGAGCTCAGCCCGGGCAACCTTAGTGAGATTCCATCTTAAAATGAAAAATAAAGAGATGAGGATGTGGTCCTGGGTTCAGTCCCCACTACTACCGCCAAAAAAATCTAAATAAATAAATAAAGATGAGGCAGCAGATTGCAACAAATAAGACAGTTAGAGCCTCTTAAAACATAATAGTAATAGGAGGGAAAAAAGCAGATCACATTCATGAGCCAGAGGACCACAAACCCGAAAGCACTACAATCCCTTGATGAGCTGGTTCCTGGCCACCGCCCCCAGAGTTTCTGATTCAACAGGTCTGCAGGGGACCGAGGAATTTGCATTTCTCAAAAGTCCCCCGGTGACGGGGAGCTGTTTGTTCTGGGCACCTGGGCGCCAGTGCTGAATGCTGACTTCGATTATGAGCTTTCTGGTGCCACAAGTAGGTGACTGAGCTCCATCCAGAGGCAGCTCATTCTCTCAGCAAGGACTTGAGGCATGATTGTGCCAGGCACCCAGACTCAGTCTGCAGGACACTGACCCGTGGTCCTCTGCCCGGACCACCCGCGCTCAGGGGCTGCAGCAGGGGACTCGGCAAGGGCAACCAGTCAGAATGAAGTCCTGGCCATCCATTCCTTGTTTTCTAGGGGAATCTAACATCTATCTGTCTTTGGGAAAGTGCAGCCTCCAGTGAGGCTCTGGCCAGGAACATAGTCATTTTCCTTTAGTGGCTGGCCTGGAGCGTATTTCCCAAGCAATGACCCTTGGTCCATTCATTGGTTCAACAAGTACTTAAGCACCTACCAGGTGCGGACTCTACCCATGCAGGCCTGAACAGGACAGGACGCAGCTCCTGCTGCTCTGGAGCTTGTGTTCTCAAGAGGGCAGGAAGAGGATAAAAAACACACAAATAGCTCTACTCAAGCTGGGTGTAGTAGCACAAACCTGTAATCCCCACACTCTGGGAGGCTGAGGCAGGAAGAGTGCAAGTTTGAGCTCAGCCTGGGTACCTTAGTGATTCGGTGAGACCTCTTGGGATAAAGCCCCAGTTCTGCAAAACGAGAAAACAAAAAACCTAAACTCAAATTAGATAAATCCTATAAATTCTATCCAGTGTGAGTCCAGACAACAAAGAATCTATCTTCTATGGAGGACTGGCGACAGGATGTTCACAGGCCTTCATGTTACAGAGAGCTCACGCCGGCTCCAGACACATTTCCAGCTCCTATATGAAGATGCATGCGTGGGCACCACTGGGGCAGAACCTCAATGAGAAGCACCTTACTCTTCCTTCTCTTTACCCCCGCTCTTTCTAGCTACCCTGCTATCAGATCTTAGTTGCCTCAATTGCCCCCCCCCCCCAGTGGCTTTGGTGGTGCAGTGAGGGGACGATGCTGCTGTAGTCACTTTGGGCCCAGCCTCATCTACCCAGCCACTCAGGGCCGGCTGCCTGCTAACCCCGCCCTGGCCTCTCAGGAGCTCTGTCACATGGAGCAGTGAGGTCACCAGCCTGAGTCCTGGGTCTGCCCTTATCTGTAATACGTGGCCACCGCAGAGGAGTCTTCCCTCGAGGATGCCGCAGCAGCAGACGAGACGCCAGGGAAGGCTGCGACTGTTGGTGGGGCCCACGAAGCCCGCCTGCACCCCAACTCTGGGTGGGCTTAGATGTGCCCCTCTTTGTACTCCCAGCAGGACAGCGATGGTGCTCAGTGGGGCTTGGGTAGCACGCACAAGGCCCTACTGGATCCCCACGTAGAAAACAGGAAAAAAAGCCATTATAGCTCCAAAATGGGACCTGAAATCAGAGCAGGCTGATGTGAGTCACTCGATGACAATGACTAAGTGGCTTTCTGACTAGGCCGGAAGTTTCTCTCCCCAGTCACAGGGGTCTCGATGTGGCTCCAAGGTGGGTACTTGCCCAGCACAGGCTCTTGAGACCCCCCGGAACCAAAACCAAAGCCAGACAAACAAAAATCCCAAAACTGGTCTGACATGGTGCTGCACACCTGTAATCCCAGCACTTGGGAGGCTGAGGCAGAAGGATCGCCACAAGTTCAAGGCCAGCCTGAACTACATGGCAAGAGCCTGTCTCAAACAAACCAACCAACCCTGAAAGCAAACAGCTGTGACCCACTCCTAAGCCCCTCCCTCCCCTGAATCCTAGGACTCCCTAGCGTGGGTCAGAGATGGCACCCCCAGCTTTCCTCCTGCAGCTTTTCCCTAAATGCTATGTGAGACCCTAGGAGTTCCCTGCTCCCACTCTAGGGATCATTCAAGGCCTCTTCTTGGCACTCAACTTCAGGGCTGGAGGGGCCTAGCCCAAGTGGCGGTCAGAGCAGGTAGACCACTTCCTGTCATCTCTTCCAGGTTCCCTTCTAGGTCTCAACTTTATTATCTAATCCTAAAAGTGACAAACATCAGCTGGGAGTGGTGGCACATGCCTGTGATCCTAGCACTCTGGGAGGCTGAGGCGGGAAGATTAAAAATTCAAGCCCAATCTGTAAAATTTATCAATTTACAGTAGTGAGACTGTGTCTCAAACTACAAAATAAAGTGAATGGGGATGTAGCCCAGTGCAACAACTCTGGATTCAATCCCCAAAATGCCACCCCCCAAAAAAGCAAGACATCTTGGGAAAATGTTTGGGGAAAAAGAAAAAAGAATAAAATAAAGAGTACCCATAATCATGCCACCCAGAGAACCAGACTTTTGGAATATCACCTTCCAGTCAACCTACTATCTTCACTCCTTTAGCATATAAACTTTTTTTTTAAATTGGTGGTATAAGCACTCTACCACTGAGCTACAATCCCAGCCTGCCCCTTTTTAGTTTGGTGCTGGGGATTGAACTCAGGGCCGTGTGCTTGCAAGGCAAGCACTCTAAGCACTGAGCTCAATCCCCAGCGCCTTTTAAAATTTTGAGTAGGGCCTCACTAGGTTGCCCAGGCTGGCCTCAAATTTGCAATCCTCCTGCCTCAGTCTCTCATGTAGCTGGGATTATAGATGTGTGCCACCAAGCCTGGCTGGCATATAAACCTTTAAAAAATGAAACTGGGATTACAATTTCTACATAGTTTGAATTTATTTTTCCACTCATCGCTTACTATCATAAGCACTTCTCATGGCATCAAATATTCGAAGAAACCATTTTTAATGGTTGCATAGTTGCTCAACTGCCTATATGTTCCAGAATTCCTGGAGGTCATCCACACCGTTATCTATTTTTACTATGACCCTGCAGTCCACACCTTTCGAGAACAGGAAATCCCACATTTGTCACTGTTTGCCTGGGAGACATGTTTACAAGATGGAAATTCATTTTTTGTTGCTTTGAGACCGGGCCTGGCTATGCAGTCCAGGTTGGCCTTGAATTTGCAGTCCTCCTGCCCCAACTTCCTGAATGCTGGGTATGTACCACCATGCCAGCCAAACCTGCAGATTTTTAAGCCTTTTTTTTTTTTTAAGTGTTTTGAGACAGGGTCTTGCTATGTAGTCCAAGCTGGCCTCAAACTCATGGCAATCCTCCTGCCTCAGCCTCCCAAGTGGGATTACAAGTGTGTGCCACCAGGCCTGGCAAGCCTCTTAATTTAACTGATGTCCACAAGATGTGTACCAGTTTTGCCCTTCCTCTGGCAATAAACCCCTGTCTCAGAAAACTCACAAGCCCTCATCTTTGTGATAATTTCCCTCCATTCTCCACTCCTTCTCCAGACTTTCACAGGCCTTCAGAACCCAACACTGTACCTGGTGTGGTGGTGCGGAGGCTGAGGCAGGAGGGTGACCATAAGTTTGAGTCTCAAAAGTAAAAAGTAAAAAGGGCTGGGGAATGTAGCTTAGTGTGAAGGCTCTGGGTTCAGTCCCCAGTACTAAAAAAATAAAAGAGAAAAACCAACAGTACAGTGCTTATGACATTCTTGTGAGCTCGGTGAATAAAACACACCTCTGGCTTTTGGAGACTTACATATCAGGAGAGAGAGAGAGAGAGAGAGAGAGAGAGAGAGAGAGAGAGGTGGCAAAGCCAGCTTTCTGATGAACTCCACAGCTGCAGCCCAAGTCTGGGTGGTCGGGCTCAAGGAGGGGCCAGAAGTTTTCCCAAGAACTTGGAACTCCAAGCGTGACCAGGTTGGGAAACTCTGCCCCACTCTACACACACACACACACACACACACACACACACACACACACACACACACGACTTCATGCACACGACTTCATGCACGTTGTGCTGGAGGCGGATGGGTGCCTGCGGGCCTGGGGGCCGTCTGGGCAGGCTACCTGGAGGAGGTGGCGTCCAAGCTGGGTCACAAGGTGGCGAGAGCTCCGTGGCATACAACGTGTGACCGTTTTTTACTCCTAGCGAGTAGCAACTGCTCTGCTCACAGGTCTCAGAAAGCTCTGCCCCATCCCTCTGCCTCTTGTTTCTCTTCATAGAGTGACCTGACAAGGTCGCTCGGATCTTCCCCGTGTCCCACCTGACCGGGGACAAGGCCCCTCAGCCCCAAATGCTCCCCTCTGGCCAGGCGCCGAGGCCTCTCTATACCCCATCTAGAGCCAGGACCAAAAGGCAGAACAAGTCACGAAGAGGAGAGAGAGAGAGACAGAGAAAGCAAAGATCCCACTCCATCTCATTAAGAAAGTAAACATAAGAGCCATCTAAGTGTCTAATTAAGCTTCTAATTAGTCCCTGCTTGTTACTAATGCAAATTAGATTACTCCGCTTAACTACAGCATGTCCACAACACCCTTGTTAATTGCGGCCTTTTGAAATTAAATTACTCCCTAATTAGCATATCAAAGCCATTGATTCGGAGCTGGGAAGGATGAGGGCAAGAGGCACCGAATGCCAAGTTTGGTTAATCAGAGATGGCTAATTAAATAGTGACGTCGTATGTGGGGGCCCCTGCTGATGAGGCGCAGGGGCAAGGTGCTCAGGGCACGAACGGACATCTGCGCCTGCTTCAGGCGGTGCCCTGCACACCAAGCCCCCTGCGGCTGTCGGAGGGGCTTCAGCAAACACGTGACAGACCAGGGCCTGGGCCTCCCCAGTCCCCTCCCTTCAGTTCCCAGCTGATTTCTAGATGCGATTCACAGGGATCTTGAACACCAATTCAGGGGAATCCAAAACACAGCCACATTGGGGAATGCAAAGATTCAGCACCCATCCATTCTCCCCGTGTCCAGACAGGTTCCAGCGTCCCCCGAGGGCCAGTCCCCACTTGCTGTGGCTCCCTTCTTGGAAGAAAGCTCCCACTCCCCCAACAAGATGAGTAAAAAGGTGCCGACTTCCTCAGAGGGGCTTCCCTGGGCAGAGGTGGGCCGGTGCCAGCTTCGGGGGCTCTTGGAGGCTCGAGGCCTTCTAAGTTCCTCTGGTCTCTGGGAGAAAGGAAGGAAAAAGAGCTCTCGGCCCCCATCAGTCCCAAGCAGCTGGGTGGGAATTAGATTTGGGTCATGGTGTCCTTCTAGGGCCTGGCTAGGCCCTTGCAGGACAGGCCCTGTGGTCTTTGAAGAGTATTGAGGGTGGCTGGATTGCATGTCAAAGCTGCCAGCCAGAATGCCCTCCACCGGGCTGGTCGCCTGCAGGGAGGCCAGGCAAGGAGCCGCCCCTCACCTCCAGCCTGTCGACAGAAGTGTAGTTCAGGGCTGACTGGTCCAGCGGATCAAAAGCAGCCCAAGCAGGGATTCTGATGTGAAATTTACCGTGGAAATGAAGAAAACTCTGCAGGGGTGAAATGTGTCTATGTGTGATCCTATCTTTCAGGCCAGCATCCCCCAGGGACAGGTTCTGGTTAACTGTGCAGGAAAAAAAAAACAACAACAACAACAAAAAACAACTAACTGTGCAACCCCGGCTAAGTCACACCTCCTCTCCAGGCCTGGGTCCTTCACCTGCCAAACGCATGCACAGTACACATCGTGCATCTACACATCGTAATTCTGAGGAATCTCTCCGGGCTGCTGTGAGGACCGAAGCAAGGAACTGCAAAGCACAGTTCCTCAGTCTGGGTCTGGGGATCACCTTGCTCTACCTGCCATAGTCCCCTCCCAGATTTCTTCTAGAACATTCGTTCCTGCTTTTCCACACAAGGGGTGGAGCCAGGGTTTCCCAAGTGTCCTGGAAGATGCTGAGGGCTAATTCCTGCAAATGTAGGACCTGGCTGCTGAAGCTGGCAGGGAGTGCAACTGTGTTCTCTGTTTTTTTGTTGTTGTTTTTTTTTATTTTTTTTTTTTGAGACCGAGTCTCGCTATGTTTTTCAGGCTGGGCTTGAACGTTGTAGCCCAGGCCTCAAATGATCAGGAGATCCTCCTGCCTCAGCTGCCTGAGTGATCTGCCCTCCCTCTAATGCACCAGCGCTGGGAAGGCAACAGATCCTTTATGATACCTAAGTGGTAAAGCATTTGCCTAGCAAGCACAAGGTCCAGAGTTCGATCTCCAGCACCAAAAAAATAAATAAAATAGATGAAAGACACTCGAGGGGTCCCTAACTCACTCTCAGGCATCGTTGCTGTCATGGGGCCTCCCTCCTCTGGTCCTCTCCAAGTCCTGCACCAGCAGCCCCACAGCACTCGGGTCAGGGACAAACTCCCAAAGGGAGAAGTTCTGTTCATCTACAGAGAGAAGAGCAGGGCCCAGGAGAGCACAAGACCCCCGCCCCACCTCAGGAAAGTGAGCCCCAGCCAGGACTCAGGGCTAGGTATCCATTCAGCTCACACTGGCAAAGGGGCCCGTGGCGGTGGTTTTATTTTTGAAAACATGAAATTAAAACCAGAACAGAAAGAGACCTGGGGGAGGGGAAGGTGGCCGGGGTGCGAGGGGGAGGGACGGCAGTGCGCAAGGGCCAGGCTGCTGCCTGCTTCGCCTGGCAGAGCGCTCTCTCTCCCAACGAGATTCAATTAATTGATAACAAGAGGCATCAAATTAATTTCTGGAGGATGTGAGATTCTGATGAAGGGAAATCTCGTCGATGGGGATCAGGTGGGAGGGGTGGACAGCGCCCCTTTTAATCAAGTTCAGCCGCCTAATTGGCAAGGAGGAGACTCCTGTGGGTCACAGGGGCCTGCCCCAGGCTCCACAGCGCCCCTTTTGGGAAGCCTGGCAGCTGTGGGAACCAAGAGGATATAAGAAGATGCACAGCTGGGGTGAGGGAGGCCAAGGAGAGGGGCCTGGGGAGAAGATGGTCGCACCTAAGGCCACAGGGTGTCAGACAGGACGGTGACAGCAGCAGTGCCCTACAAGGGCCCCCCCACAGTGTACCCGTGCTCAGGAGTTAGAACTGTGTTTCGAACCAGACCCAGGAAGCCATCCCAGAGCACAGGGCGTAGCACAGGGCACGGCCCTCCATGCTGCAGAATGAGGCCAGGCTGCCTGAGCCGCCCCTCGACCCCTAGACACCTGTCTGAGCCGGCCAGTGGCGCAGACATTTCCTCAGTGCTCTGGCGAGGGCCAGAAACATCCCCAAGCCGGGATCTTAGGATCAAGGAGCTGTCAGCAACCTGTGCAGATGGGGAGGCGGCAGGTAGCCCCAGCTCTCCAGGGAAATCCTGCGGCTTGGAGAAGGAGGGTTTGCCAGTGGAAACACAGCCCCGCTTTGGAGGCCTCCGGCTCTGATCCGGAAATGGGGAGGCCTGGAGAAGCCCTGGGCTTGGCTCCCCACGCTTAGGGAGGCTGCTCCTGGCTAGCCTCGAACAACCTTGCCGTTCCGTCTCCACACCTTTGCCTTCTGGCAGCCCTGAGTGACAGGAGGAAAGACACCACGCTCCTCTTTCGCAGGATGTTCTTTAGGCCTGGTCTCCTAGAAGCTTCTGGAAATGGGGAGCTGGGAACTGGGAGCCCTCTTTCCAAGCTGCAACTGAGCCGCCTCTTATCTGACCTGTTTTCTGGGTCCCTCCAGCTGTCCTTGCACACAGTAGGTGTTCCAGTCTGGACAGCAAGTAGAGCCCCTGGCTCCGTTCCCCCGGCCACCCTGTCCTCCAGTGGCAGTTTCACCCTCCGCTGCCAGTCAGAATGCAAATCACTTCCGGCGCCCAGGGTCTCACCGTGCATTCTCTGCTCCTATCTGGCAGCCCAGGCCTGGTGCCATCAGAACCAAGTCCAGTGGGAAACACCCCTTCCCTCTACCTGGCACCACCTAGGGACACTGTTTGGAGGAGGGGGCCTGGGAAGCGGGTGGAGCAGAGCTGAGAAAAGATGCTGGCCCTGGGGGAGTCCTGGAACCAGGGACCAAGGCAAGGGAAGGCCCAGGCCAGCTCGGGTAACACTACAGAAGCTCGGAGCTCTTGGGTCCCAGTACCCCATGATGCTTTGCAGCCTGCACCTTGCGTGCAAAAGCTCTGCTTCCCAGTCCAGCCAGTGTGCCCCGGGTCCAGGTTCCCGAGGGCCCAGGAGCAGCATCAGACAGAGTGCCCGCACAAAGGTAGAGAGTGGAGAGGTGCGCATTCCTGCTGAGCGCCCAGCTTGGGGGTCTCGGGGAAACAGGCAGTGGGTGGAGGTGTGCATTTCTGTGGAGAATCCTGAGAGACACAATGCTGAAGAGAACCCGCAGCCAACTTCACTCAGTGGCAGGTCCCAAAAGAGTCTGAAACTTGCTGCCCAACTTGCAGCCTCTTATGTAAGGGTGTGAGGCTCCAGTTTCCAAACATGAGAACTCTCTTTTGGAAAGAGTGGGTACCAGCCATTTACCCTCTTCTGCATTCTGGGAAATTCTTATTTGTCTCCATGAGTACCTCAGGAGTGCTGGGGATGCCACGGGGTGCATGCAAGAGAGAGGGACAAGATGAGGAGGGTAGTGAGCCCCCATGCGAACTTTCTCTCTCCCTCCCCACAGCAGAGGTACGAGCAGACCCTTCTGGTCATCTGGTCAGGAGCCCCACACTTTAGTCCTAGCCCTACTCCTCTGGAGCTGTGTAACTGCGGACAAGTTGCCTCTTCTCTCTGGACTTGATTTTGCAGCTCATAGAGCGAAGGTTAATTCTCCAGTACTCAGCCCAGGAAGTGACCTGACAGCGCCAGTCACCTACTACTAATTTTAAAAAGCCACCCTGGACTGAGGCTCTACCTCCCGCTCAACTCCCAAGCTGACGCTCTACACTGGGTATTACTGACCTACTTTACAACCTGAGAAAATTGAGGTTCGAGGAGCTTAATTAAGTTCCCCCGAGACACCCATCTCTACTGCCAAGTTCCGGAGCCTTTTCTGCTCTGATCGGGTTCCGCCCTGGGGAGGCCCAGCTTCCTTGCCCTGGGTTCCGAAGCTCCAGAACCAGGCCCGAGGAGGTCATTTCAGCCAGTGTCGAGCCACAGCATCCTGACACAAAAAATCTTCAGCTTGGGGAGGCTGGGGCAGGGATGTGATCTCAGGGTAGCGAAATGGTGAGTCCTTTGGATGGGAGAAATTACTGTTTCACACAGTTTGGGCTATGAGAAAGGTAGAGCCATTATGCCTGCTTGGCATGGGGACCTCCCAGAATATCACCAAGGCACTGGGGCAGCCAAGGGTTAAGACAGGGATGGGAGGTCCCCGCGCAATGTCCCTTCCCTCCCCTTGCACCTTAAACTCCCTCCTCTAAAACACACTGCTCCCGTCTGTCTCTCCTGCCCCAGCTTTTATCACCCGGGTACCCCAGAACCCAGTCTGGAACCTCCCCAGGCAGAGTCGGGACTCAGCAAGCACTCGGAATTACTGGATCAGGGGAAAGCACCCCCCACTGTCCTGCTTCCCTCTCCCCAAGTTAGAGGTGGGTTTCGAGTGGGGACATTCTGGGCAAGAAGGGCCTACCTGCCCCCAGCTGAAGTAGAGGAATGGGTTGGGGGTGGCAGGTATGAGGAGGGCACCTCCACCCAAAGAACAGAGCAGGTCCCTTGGCGAGTTGAGCCCAGCCAGTCCTGGCCCTGGCATTTCTGCTACAGGTGTCAGGCCTTTCCCTCTCCATGGTTCAGGGGCTCCCCAACCCCAGAACTCTGCGAAACCTGCCCAGGACAGAAAACCCTACCCAGGCCCAGTCCTTAGCTGCCAGGACAGAAGGTTCCTGTAGTGTCCCAGGAACACTGTCCCAGGAAGCCTGGGCCCAGGGTAAAGTAGGGGCCTGAGAATCCAGAAGCTGAGATTCTGATCCCCCAGTGGGCCTGGGCGAGTGCAGGGGGTGGGGCCCACACCAGATGTCCAGCCCCTGACATGCAGTCTTTAGAGACACCCACACCTAAGGTCTCCATGGGAGCCAGTGGGCTGCCTAGGTGTCCACAGTGAAGTCCCTGTGCCCTGACTCCAGGCAGCAAGTTACAAAGAGCCCCAGAACCCCGGGGCAAAACAGAGTTTTTCAAAAACAAAACAAAACAAAACAAAACAACAACAACAACAAACACAAACATACAAAAATCGCCTGCCACTTCCCCACATTGGTTTGGTTTTCCACCCGAGCAGACAAGGCCCAGGCCAGAGGCTCCCCTTGCTCTCAAAATGCCAGGGCCACAAGGCAGGGAAGCCATCAGGGCTCTCCGTCTGAGTTCTTGGGGAAAGTGACTTTCAGGGAGAAGCGGGGGCCCAGGAACCCTCCCGCAGGGACAACGGGCCGCTCCTTCCTTCGTGAGACAAGGGGGCACTCGGTGGAACACAGCAATTGCGTCTCCAGCTGCGCCCCGAGCCCCAATTCGTCTCCACACACTCGGGCTGGGACGCATCCAGGCGGGCGCTCTAAACAGAGCGGGATGCTGAACTTCGGGTAAAAATCCCGCATTGGCCAAAACGCTCCTGGGCTTTCTGGGGAACCCGCAGAAAGGGGGCTTCCGACTCGGGTTTGCTCCTCGGGCCCTTCAGCCCATCCCTAGACCCCCAGCTTTGGGCGCCGCGATCGACCGGCAGGAACACTGGGGTTCCCCAGACACCTGAATTCCAGGTGCCCAGCGGGCAAGGGAACCCGCCGGGCCGGCCTGGCACGAGACCGGGGGCGCAAAGGAGGAGTGGGCACGCTCGGAGCTCGGGGACCCTCTGACTCTTCCTCCCGACCTGGAGCCGGCAGTGGGGCGCGGGTGCGTCCCGGAGGTCGCCCCAGCTGCGGGAGGGAGGGAATCCGCCGGCGGCAGGGCCTCGGTCTCAGAATCCGCATCCCGCGAAATCACACAATCATTTCCCGGGGCGCCCCGCATTCCAGCGCCGCGGCTCGGCCCGGGCACAGTGCGAGGAAGTTTGTTCGGCGTCGGAGCGGAGCGCGCAGGGCCCGGGCGCCCAGGGGTGGCCGCGCGCGGGTCTTAGACGTGTTGGGAGGAAAAGGACATGAAATTCTCATTCCCGGAGGCGGGGGGTCCTGCTGGATCACTCGGGGACCCTTCCCTGGTGCGACCAGGCCCCGCTGCTGCCCTCTGTGACCCCCGCTACGTTCCCTGAGCGCTAGGGACGCCGAGGGGCGCGAGGTTCCCTGAGATGGGGCGCTCAGAGGCGCCTGGGTCGGTCCCCACCCTCGCGCTCGGGCGCATGAAAACCACGGGGTCGTTCCGAGGCGCTCCAAGTCCCCAAGAAGTTTTCCGTTCCGTGGCGGCGCTGAACGCGGGGCGAGGGAAGAGGCTGACCGCTCTCCGCGCGGCCGGGCTGGATCTCAGCCCGAGTCCCCTCCTCATCCCGGCGACGCGCGGGTGGCACTGCGGTCCCCTCCCCCACGGCCCGTCTCCGGCGTGTCTCGGGGAGTCCCGCAGACGGGAGCGGGGCGCCCACTTCCTCACTTCCCTTCCCGGCTCGGGAAAGTCCGGGCCGGGACGCATTCTTTGTCTGACTCGGGGCACGCGGGGGGGTTCGCGCCCCCTACACCCCGTTCCCGGCGGCAAGGCCGGGAGGGGCGGAGCCCGAGTCGCGGCGAGGGCGGGCCCGGGTGGCCTCTCCAACCCCCCCCCGCCTCGCGCCGCCCCCCCCGCGGCCCCCACCTGTTCCCGGGCGGCGCAGGCCGGGGTCCCCGGGGTCGGCGCGCTCGGCCCGGGCCGGCCCGGCTGGAACAAAGTGCGGCGGCCCGGGCCCGGCGGCTCCCGGCTGCTCCGCCCGGCCGCGCGGGGCAGTTTGCAAACACAAAGTGCGCCGCGAGCCAGCCGGAGTTGGAGCGGCCGCCGGCCCAGCCCCCACGCGTCTCTGCGCGCCGCCACCACCTACCTGTCGGGCCCGGCTCAGCCCGCGCGGGGCATGGGGCTCGCTCGGGTCGCCGCCCGCCCCGCCGCCGCCCTGGCGTCCTCCCGCGCCGCGCGCCCTAGCCGCGCCGGGCCATCGCGGGCACCTCGGCGGGAGCTCGGCGCGCCCCGGCTCCGCGCGGCTCCGGGCTCCGGGACCCCGGCGTCTCCGCCCCCGGCCCGGCCCTGGTTCCGGCCCGGGCTCCTCCTCGCGCGCTGGGCTCCGTCCCGGCCGCCGCCGCCGGCTCCGGGCTGCAGGGCGGCCGGCTCCGGACTCCGCGGGCAGCGACTGAGCCGGGTGTGAAGGCGGCGCGCGGGTGGGGGCGGGGCCGGGGCGCGCGCGGAGCGGCGGGCGGGCGGGGCGCGACTCGGCGCTACCGTAATCTGCCTAAAGCGGGCGCAGCGCGGCCACCGCCAGGGAGACCACGTGGACCGAACTTCAGGGGAGGACGGGCGGGCACGTGGGACGGGCCGCGGGGCTGCGGATCGGAAAGGGGCTTTGCAGAGGGACTCCAGAGGGTCCCCCGGCCTCGGAGCGCTTCCGGGGCGCGCTGTGCCAACCCCACCTTCCCCTGGAGCCGGAGGTACTGCCGAGTCCTGCGTGCGCCGGGTGCGGGGGTGGCCGGGGGCCCCGAGTCCCGAGCCGGCGTCCGATCTGGGCCCTGCTCCGCCCGCCTCCGACGCCCCCCTGGGGCCTGGGGCTCGCTGGCCCGGTGAGGGTGGGGAGGTCCCTCTGGGCTCGCTGACCCGTCCCGCACACCCCAGCCCCAGGGCGCGCCGCCCACGCCGAGCAAGGGGGATTCCACGTCGAGCACCCCAAGAAGCGGGGAGGAGGGGACCCGAGGCTGCTGATCCACCAGGGCAAACCCGAGCGCCAAGTCCAGGCAACAGACGCCAAAATTATTTTGTAAACAAAACTCAGCGTCGCG
>PVJO010029282.1:0-17037 GCA_004026905.1 Hystrix cristata | reverse complement strand
CGTATAGTGTGGATAGTGTGGGTCACATTTAAAAGAGTCAGTAATAGGGGCTGGGGGATTTAGCTCAGTGATTAGAGTGCTTGCCTTGTAAGCACAAGGGCCTGAGTTCGATCCCCGGCACCACAAAAAAAAAAAATAAATAAAATAAATAAATAAATAAAAGAGTCAGTAACACTAGAAGGTTCTAACCCAGGACAGTTCCAGAGACTGGTGGCAGAGACCAGCAGTGACCAGTGAAGATCAACAGCAAAGGGCAACAGTGACCATCAGAGCCTGGCAGCATCACCCTGTGTTGACCAGAAGCAGAGATCAGTGGCATTTGGCAGACCAGTAGGGACATCGAGAGAATCCCAGAGAGGCAGAAGAAGCTGCTGAAAGAGCTCCAGAAAGCTACAAAATGGTTTATCAGCCTCAGCTGCTGAGAAGCTGATAAAGGTGGCAAAAAAACTGCCCCAAACTCTGTGAGAGTCAAGGCCATCAGCACTGAGAACACAGAGCTATAACACTCAGGGCTGAGGGACACTGGTACTCAAAACTCAGAGCCACTAACAGAGTCACACCTTGCCAATTCGTGATTTCCATCAGAATTGAGCAAAAGAACCCTCAACCTTCCTGAGCTGTGATGTTCAGATTTTTTTTAAATGTAATTATCATTTAAGACTACAGTACAATGTGAGTGACTGTGAGTAAAGCATATTACTTTATAGTGTAGGAAAGCTTCATCTAAGCAGTTGAAGGCTTCAAAACAAAACACTGAGGTCCCTTTGAAGAAGGAATTAATTATCCCCCTTACTACCTTCAGACTTGAGTCTACAATAGCAACTTTATTTGCAGGCCTGCACATGTCAGACTTGTCTTTCCCAAAATAGAGTGAGCCAATTCCTTAAAATAAAAGTCTCTATAGACAGTATAGGTATGGATATGTCCCATTAATTCAAAGTTTTTTGTTTGTTTGTTTGTTTGTTTGTTTTTTGATTTTTTTTGCTTGCAGGACCCTGATTAATACAATGCCTGATGGAAACCTTTTCCGCTGTGCACAGTGGCACAAGCTGGTAATCTCAGCTACTTGGAAAGATGCCATGTGAGGATCGCAAGTTTGAGGTCAGCCTGCACAATTTAGTGAGACTGTCTCAAAAGACAAAAAAAAAAAAAAAGAAAGAAAGAGCCTGAAGATGTAGCTCCTTGGGGGAACATCCCCAGGGTGGATCCTTAGCACCACAAAACAGAGCAAAAAATTCCACTTTTTATACAGAGTAAAGAGTGAAGGTAGTTTTGTCTCTATCACTTTTTTTTTTTTGCTAATTCCTACTTTCATTAGTTAATTAATGGGGTAATAGAGGTGTTAGAAATTGATCATAACATGTACACATAACACATATTCAGCACTCTTCTGACAGGTTTACATATGCCAGCACTCTAATGCCCGCCTTAATCCACAATCCATGAAAAATATGCCATTATCCAATCTTAGAGAGGAGTTTAAAAGGGTAGAGACATGGACTCTGCAAGTTTTGAAGGTGCATACGTATTTAAGCAGCAAAGTCAAGATTCACAGCAAGACAAGCTATCTGAAGTTTCTTTGTAGGAATCATCTTAAGCCATGTTCTAGTTGAGATATGTTTGTTGACAGTATATATTATAATCTAATACTTCACTAACACATGCACATCTAAAGTGCACCATGCCTTACGATGACTTGAAAGAGAGTAGGTGATACTTTTACCCACATGATTTCTTACCTCAGAGAAACAGGGAATGTGACTGAACATATTTGACTGACTTATACTCTTGTCACTATATACAACTGCAGATGCCTCATGACATGGGAACACATTCATGTCCATTTTTATGCTAAATATCAAGCATCGATTAATTTATTTAGAGTAAAATGTAAACATGAATTCTGTTTCTCCCTCTAGCCCAACAGCTAGTTCTGTTCATCACTGTGTTCTTCTCTGGAGATTCTGACTTAGAAACACTAGTCCTCTTGTTGCTAGATGTGCCAAATTCTCACTCACCTGCCCACATTCCCACACGAGTTTGCGCTCCAATAATTTCCCCCTGCTTTTAACCTTGAGCACCAGGCTTGGAGAATAGAATAGAATGTGAAAATTATGATTCTTCTCGTGAACGTTCAGTTCCACAGATTGAATCTAAATGGTTAACTAAATGTGAAATGGTTTGTGCCATATGACAACAATGTTATGGCCTCCTCCTGGGTCAATAGCAGTCAGAATTCCAGAACGGCTTGCAGATGCAAATATGTGAATATATACAGCTCAAAAGAAATTTCGCAGTCCACTAGGTAAGCCGAATCTCCACATGTTGTAACATCCATTCTTTTTCATATACTCCTCTGGCAAAATACATCATCTTGGAATCAGAATTTAATTTGAGTTTAAAAATATATAAATTTCATCTAAAGTATTTTGGGATATTATAAGAAAATAATAGGAGGTTTGGGGGTTTGGGGATTTAGCTCTGTGGTAGAGTGCTTGCCTAGTAAATACAAGGCCCTGAGTTGGATCCCCACCACTCCCCTCCCTCAAATATAATCGGAAAGCTAAGTTATTTTTCACTATCTACTTCACTCTTCAAAGAAACCAAAAGGAAAAAAAAAATAAAATAAAAGTTGGGCGGCATTTTAAACATATTGTTTCATTTACTTAAATTACTATGTGGATCATTTTAAATTTAATAATCTTTTAGAAAGACTGACATAGTTTCTTGGTAATTTTAGCATTGTATTAATGACTAGTTTTATATTAATTAAATGTACAGATTAAATTAACTAGACATGATGTATTCTGGCTTTCTCCCCAGCATTATATATACAACAAATAATTGAACTATATTTTGTTCTCTGCAAACCAAATACTAACAACAACAACAACAACACAGGAAAAAAAAGAAATATGTGACAAAACCTAAATATGTGTCCAAAGCTCAAACTTTAAAATTGAAGCAGTCATATTTTTCTTTCTTACAATCACAACTCTGTTTGACACCTATTACCGTAACCACTTTCTAGAACTTCATGACTTGAGTGGACTTACATTTTTCACACCTTTATCTACTCCACGGCAGGTGTGAGGGAAAGAGTAGAAGACAAGTATGTGGCTAAAACCAAACTCAATTTTGAATGTCAATTTTGAGGAGAGGAAAGAGTGTAGAAGTCAAACTTATTCATTAAATTGAAACCACCTTTCCTCTTCCAATTAAAAACACCTTTGACTGTCAATCTCTTCCAAAAGTTACCTGTTATATTGCATGGATGTAGGCTGCAGTTGCAAAGAAAAACGACATACAATAAAACATTAAGCCAAGCACTTACAGAAAAGGAATTTTAATGTTTTATTGTAAGAAAATGCCTGTAGGACACAGAAAGGAGTTATCAAGATGTTAATAACCTTCCATTTTTTCCTTCCCTTAAGGACACAATCTACCCTTAAATCCAATACTCTTGTTTTGCTTTCAAATTTCATAGAATCAGTGAAAATATACATATAAAAGCACGACTCAAACAAGATTGTGGATTTTAACTCTGTGATTGAAGAAATGACTTTTTCTTCTTTACTCTACATATTTAGTCACTAAATGGAGAAAGATATCTCCCCAAACCAACATTACACAAGTAATAACCATGTAATATATTTTGAAAATGTTGTTTGTGCTTAACGTGGGAAAATTATTGCTAGAGCTTATGGTGCTGAAGTTCTTTCCTCTTGAATTTTACCCCAGGATTTGCTGACTTCATATTTGGATTTCTTTATGTGCTAGATTTTTTTTTTTCCTAAGACAGGGTCTCACTGTGTAGTTCATTCTGGGCTTCAACACATTATATAGCCCAGGCAGGCCTCGAACTCATGGGGCTGCTCCTGCCTCTGCTTCCAGAATGCTAGGATTACAGGTGTGTGGCACCACAACTGGCTATGTTCTAGATTTTAAAACACTTAAATGATTTGCTTTATGTGTAGAATCATCTGTGTTTTTGTTGACATTATAAATAAGTGCATTTTTGTTAAAAGAAGCTTAAAGGCACACCATAAATTCATGGCAAGTTTCTCCAGAAAGTACCAAAATATCAAGTACAACATCTACAAGAAGAACTTGTCATATGAACATTTAAATATTTCTAAACTTAAATATCATATGCACAGGGAGCTGAAATGATACAAATATTTTAAAATTCTGATATACTGATGCAGTCTCAACACTTTAAGTAACTAGATATCAATTGTGCATTTCAATTCTCAAGACAAGGTACATATACATACTTCCCTTCCGTCTCATGGGAGTGCAAGGCTGTATTGCTCACCGATGGGGAACTCCAAAGACAACTACAGTGAAACAAGAAACAAGGAGGAAAACTAAGAAACCCCAAATGATTCAGACGAGTGAAACAATAAGACAAATGTTTAACAGACTACTCAAAGAGGACATTTAACTATTTAGTTGTTATTTACAGTTTTAAAAATAAGCAATGTCGCTTACTTGTGAGGATGGACAGTAACCATAAAGATGTGGATTTGTTACCAGGACAAATCCTTTGTGTTTATGTACGCTCATGTACGTTCAGGTGTCCTTATGTGTGTGCGTTTATGCGTGTGCATATATGGGCTTGTGTACAATGAATGCAATGTTTCATCCATCCAGCATATAATCCTTCTCGAAACCACAGATGCTGGAATAATTTATCATTGAATGCTCTCTCTGATTTCCATGGTCAAGGCACAATGTAACATGGAAAGTTCTGGGAAATTTCCTTTGACAGCGGTCTTGGAGCATCAAAACTACACTCATCGTCTTCCTGATCTAGTTCTACTAGAGTTTTCAGAGTCAGAACCGTCCCTCAGCACCAAGAAGCAAAAGTCATGTATCATTGTCAAATTCTGTATTGTAATTTAATTTAAAATAAAGTATCTAACATCTTTCTAGAATCTTATATTTTCCTCTACATGGCAATAGTTTACTTGTAGAAAGATTACTTGAATGTATTCTGATACATTTTAAAAACTGAAAATCAGGTTAAATAATTGAAATATTGGCACAGTAGAAGTAGTTCCACAGTAGCAATGAGTAGTTTTTTTTTTTTTTTTTTAATGAGTAGTTATTGTTAAGGAAAATGACTCCTTGGCCTTTTAATTGTTTTATTTCCCAAGAAGTGGATGTATTGATATCGAAGCCAGCTCTTGAATGATTCTGGTTTTGCTCAGTTCACTGGGCCTAAAGGAAACACAAAAGATTAAGTGTTGAAAGGGAGCTGTTAGGTAATTCAGAAGGTGAATTTTGCTTTTCTGTCAGTTGGCTGATACCAAGCTCACTTGATAATGAGAGCTCTTTAGAGGAACATAAATGTCAGTTTTGCAGCAGCTTGTAACCTAAGGGAATGTGTGAAAAGAGAGTGCAGCCCCTCCCTTAATTTAAACTTTGTAAAGGGGCTTTTGACAGACTTCTTTGGTTTGTGGTTTCTGGATCTAGTATTCCAGCCCATTGACTGCTTCTTTGTGGGTGTTCCGGCAAGAAGAGACTTATCTGCAGACTCACACCCCCACCCTGTGGTTTTGGCCAACCAAGATGCTCGGTTAGAATTGGTGTGTCATTTAGGGTATTTCAGCTCTCTTCCCAAGCTGCCTGCCCAGGTTGCACCTGAAAAGGGGCTTTATTATTTAACTTAAATTCTGTAAAATAAGACAGTATTTCTTTCTAAACCAAATAATTCATCTAATTTGTTCTTGAACTCTTTGGCAAAAGTAAAATGTTAAAGAGCAAAGTCGCACTATTGTGCATCGAGAGTAAAAGTTTATCCAAATGTGAAATAATTCAGATATCATTGTGAATTTAACCTACTTTTTTCAATGACGAGAATTGGCCAAAGTAGTAAAGTTAAAATTAAAGATAATACTAAAGACATAGTACAATAAAACAACGAAAGGAAAAGAGGGGTATGATTTGGAGAATAATTTTGCAAATCTTAAATTCAAATTTGGCCTTTTGTTTTGAGTTTTCCTTTATTATCATTCACTTATGGCAAATACTTTTATCTCAACCTATGAGTACAATTTTAATCATGGAAGTTCAAATTAACAAAATTCCTCGCAGATAACTTTCTATTATTTTTTATTTACAGTCAGTATTTCGGATTCTAAAAAGTTACACTGTGGTTAAATTTTCAGAGCTAATTATTTAATTTATCCCTTTAGCTACTATTTTTAGTCTACTTATTAAATTTGAATGTATCATTTAATTATTTATTATGAGAGCTGGGAAGTCCCCCTTCCATTGTTGTGAACTGTAACCGGAAATAAAGAACTTTACTATGTATTTTCCCATAAAGTCTTACATTCCTAAAAAGACTTCTTATTCCACAAATCTACAGTTCCAGGACATCAGTCATTAAGACCTTTGCCTTATGATTACCACCAGCAAAGTAATGTTGATGAAACTTGATATTGCAGGGAGTAGACTAGAAAGGAAGGCCATACATTCAATGAAACTCTACAATACCGTGCAGTACAATGGCAAACTTTTTGTTTTTAAAAATTGTATTTTCAAATGTTTGGTATGATCAAAATCCAAACCCTAAGCAACAGGACAGCTGACAGTTTTCATTTTCCACTCCCGTACTTTTCCTTCTTTCTCTTGTCTCTCTTGGCCATTTCATTGCTCATGAGTGCCTTGGACTGCACTCTGACCTGAGAAAGCAGAGAGGGCCCAGCTCTGAGGATGGAGCCCAGAGTGGAGAAGGCCAAGGGCAGGAAGTCACAGGTGCACAAAAGGAAAATTCCCAAGTCTGTAAGAAAATTGTGTATCTTTATGTTTACCATTATGTCTCAATAACAAAGAAACAGGCTCTTTTCAAATGAAGACATAAGTATATGACTCTTATGTGGGAATGAATAGAAAGTGTTGGGTGTTTCTTGATAATGGATGGTCGCTGGGAGAAATGATCAGGCATCGATGGTTTGAATGCATTCCCTTCAAAATGCAGGTGTTTCAGTGTGAGTATCAAGAGGCTGATAGGTGCAAGGTCTCCTCTCTCCTGAATGGGATTAAGGTGGTTATAAAAGGAGCTTCAGTGCACATTTATCTGGTTTGCGTTTCATCCTCTGCCATTTGAGCAGTGACGCTTTCTCCCCTCCGGACGATGTAGCATTAAGGTGCCATTTAGGTAGCAGAGAGCGACATGCAAAAGAGATCAACCTGCTGCTTCAGGACCGTGGACTTTCCAGCTTCCAGAATTGTAAGAAACAAACCTCTACTGTTTAGAAATTATGCATCCTGTGACATTTTGTTATAACTCACACACACACACACACACACACACACACACACACAAAAGGGATTGATGGGATGTCTGTATTTGCCTCAAATTTGCACAAATCTTCATTTCATTAACATAATCTTCACTACCATTTTCTGAGAAGGAATCAATATCACTCTCCAAAGTTATCTTTCTCAGTTGTAAACCTTAAAACTTAGAAGTTATCCATGGCACTCTTCTCTCCTTCCTTGTTCCTTCCCTATATATTAAATTCATAAGCAAAACTTACTGCTTTCTGATACATCCTTACAGATATCTACTTATTCCCAGTTCTTCTCAGCCACCCCAGACAAAACTGCAATCTCTTCTGAATAACCCACAAATCTCTTTGTCTATCTGCGAGGACAGAGACCAAGCTGGGTTTTGCTCTCTCATTGAATCCCCAGTCTTTCCTATAAAACCTATTAAAGGGGAAAGATAATAGGGGTAGCTGTTGCCAATAAATTAAAAATGTGTAAGTAGAGAAAAACATTATACCTGTGATATTTTCAATTCTTTTGTTTTTTTTGGGGGGTGCTGGGGATCAAACTCAGGGCTTTGTGCTTACGAGGCAAGCACTCTAACCACTGAGCTAAATCCCCAGCCCTCAATTCTTTACCTATTAAAACCACACACACACACACACACACACACACACACACACACACATACACACACACACACATTTCTGCATACATATTGGTACAGTGTAGTAGGGAGCTAGTGATACAGTAGAAGATTTTGAGAACAGTAGTTCCAGATACTACCAATATATCTTATCGGATAAGACTTCGGGTCTGGTAGAAAAACCTCTGTCTTACATATTTTACACAAAACTGTTTAGAATCCCTGAAATGATCTCAAACAGAGCTTTTACTCCAGCTGCATGTTTGGATAGTGTGCAGCAGACGATTAATGCCTGATGTTTTGGTATTGGCCTATGGAATCTGATAATACTTATACTGTTTACTGGGAGTGTGACCTCTGATAGAACAGGTCTCTGAAATTTGGTTATTTCTACTATAAAATTCAAAGAAAATTATACATTTTCCAAATTTTGCTCGCAGTTCAAGACAATATTTATAGAGTACTCATCACATTATCTAGCATGTAAGTAATGCCCAATATATTTTGGTTGGAAATTTTAAATGACCATCTTTATAAGCTATAAAATAATTTGTTCTGATCTTCCTGGCAAAAAGAGATCTTATTAGTATAAAGCACTTTTTAATGTTTTTAAAGTCCTTTTACAACTATTGAAGAAACTTTAAATAAAACCAAACAGTTTGCAGGACAGCTATTATTAGTCTCATTTTTACTTGTATAATTTCTTTAAAGACCAAGAGAGTTGTATAAGTTGTACACTGTCGCAGAGCAAGTGACTGACTAAAGTTGGAAGCAGGCCTAATTTGTGACTTCTCCTCTATTTTATCCTTGCCCCATCCAAAAAGAAGAGTTTAATTAATTCAAAAGAAGCTTGGATTGTATGCATGAAATTTTCAATGAACCAAGACATTTTGGAAATGCCAGTAACAAAAGTATATTAAAATATAAGTAATACTCTGCAGTATCACTACCTGGTTAGTTCAACCTTTCTGTTTGAGGGTGTATTTAGTCCCACATTTGTTTTTCCGTAAAAGCTGTAGAAACAAAGCTGTGTGTGAGGTGCCTTGAGGAGATGCAAAGATGGACGTGCTGTGCTGTCAAAGGCCCTGTCCTCATTGAGTCTATATATTCTAAGGAGAAATCTGCTAAAATGTCCCACAGCTAATGTGGGTGAAAAGAGTAACAGTAGAAGCTTCCTTTCTGCTAGAATCACGTCACATATATCTACCTCCTAGAGAGAGTAGATCGTTCAAAAAGGCTGAATAAATGTCAGTCTGCCTTTAAGCAATCACCTAACCCCGCTCTAGTGATTAAGCAGAGAGAATCTTTTAGAAAAGAAAAGAAAAAGTGAATAGAAATGAGATCCAGAAAATATTTCTGGGTGGTAGCGTGCTGAAGTCCAGATGGAAATTTAGCATTAATTTGGCTAACACTATTTCAGTCACAGCACATTTTCAACTATTTATTTTTATACTGAGTCTCTCCTAGTAAGGTGGGTATCGAATGGAAATATTTTTTCTAAGGTGGCATTTCAAATAATAACAATAATAATAATAAAATCCTGGATCAAGAACAATCTTTCCATTAGATGCATAAGGAAGCAAAACAAGGACCTTGAAGGAGCCTATATTTTTGCTAATTTAATCAGTGCGAATAAATGACATCTTTCCATTTCTTTATTAAAAGTTTGTTTTTATATCCTTTTTCAGTGATTGGCTTCGACTTTGAGACGCTTGTTTCTTTAGTGTTGTTACTCAAATACAAATGCAATCCTTCTAATTTATACCATGGGGAAAGGAGTCTGAGAGGTGGATTTTATCCATGCCATGGTTACGTATACAGAAAATTGATTTTCCAACCATACCAAATGATAAAGTCCATCTTTGATATATTCCTGTCTCACTGCTTTCCAGGTCTTAAGGCATCTGATCTCAGGTCAACTCCCCTTGGAGCGTAATTCAGAACACAGTCCCTTCCCTTTAGAGGTCTCGTGCCACAGGGCACGGGTATGTTTTCTTTGGCTAAAACAGACCTTATGAAAGAAATTATTCTGCCGCCTAACTGACAGAGCTGGGCATGGGCTACAGAGAAATGGAGCCTCTCCCAGTGGCCCTTTGCCTGGAATTTGTCCTAAAAACATGAAACTGAGCAGGATTTGTAGCAGACAGATGTGGATAATATATGCACCACCTTTCCATCCGGGTGTCTGTTTGCATGAGAATGAAAAACTACAGGATTTGAATGGTGGCCCTAGCTGATGCTGAAGCTCTGAACTCTTAGGAAGACCCAGTTCCAGATTAGATTGGGAAACTGATCACGGTGGATCTCCTTGGCCAAACCAAAAGGGCTCTCCCAGGGTTACCATGGCTGCTGAAGCTAGTTTCTAAGGGTAATAGTATAAAGATGTTTAGTAGTCAATCAAAAGTACAGATGATATAAACAGGGACAACAATCAAATACAATGACATTGCTTGTTCCAAGACTTTACCTGAAAACTGGGTTTATTTAGCGGGATGTTCCATTCAATCAAATTCCTAGCGTTACCACTGGACTCTAAGATGAGGGAGGAATAACTGATCCAACACCTAAAATGTACAGTTATTGAAGAGCCCAAGTTTTTTTGTTTTGTTTTGTTTTGTTTTGTTTTGTTTTGTTTTTATTCTGTTTTTGTTTTGGGTGAGTTACTAGGAATTGTGTAGTGAAAAGTGCCCCTTCTCAGGTCCTATAGGTCTCTGCAATTTTAATTTCGAGCAAACTGTTAAACTTATGTATAAAAAGAGGAGATGACTGATGTGACCTCCAGCTCACCTTTCTGCTCCAAAACGTTTATAGTATTGATGCAACTGGAGTAATTCTTCACGGCAAGCCCCAAATTGGTAAGTGTGCAAAGTAGCAATTGACATTTCCATTGCCTGAAGTCTAGTAGTTCGAAAGAAATGGGTATTCTTGATCATATTTGAAAATCCTCATTAATTTATCCATGAAGAATTTAAACTGGAGGTGGAAGCTGGGAATTCGGATGAACACTTTCATACTCTGACTCATACATTTCATCAAAGCCAAGAACTGCCTTCCTGCAAATTCCCACCATGGCACCAAGCTCAGGTCTCTGCTCATAGTTGGCAAACTATGACCCTCAGACAAATCGAGACGGCAACCACCTGTTTTTATAAGACCAAAAGTTAAAAATGGTCTCCTTTGGAATTTTTTTTTATTTTTATTTTTATTTTTTTTTGGTGCTGGGGATCGAACTCAGGGCCTTGAGCTTGCAAGGCGAGCACTCTAACCACTGGGCTAAATCCCCAGCCCTGCATTTTTTTTTTAAGTGGTTAAAGAATTCTAAAGCAGAATAATATTGTGTAACATGAGAAAAATACATAAAATTTAAATGTCAGAGTCTTGTACATAAAATTTTATTAGAATACAGCTACACATGTATTCTATGGCAACTTTCACATGATGACTGAACTGAGTAATAGCATCACACACTTCGTCTAGCAAAGCTGAAAATACTTCCTATCTAGTTCATTACAGAAAAATCGCCAATCCCGAGCCTACAGGAAAGGAATGAGGAGTCAGAGATATTATGAAAGAATGAAAAGAGAAAGAAGGGTGAAGAAAAAGCCATAAAGGAAGAAAATAATCACGGTAAGTCCAATTCTAGTAATGTTGACAATATTTGTTTATGTATAATACTATCACTACTTTAAAAATACAGTATAAAACATTATATTCAGGCAAAATAAGATCTGTGACATTACATTAAGATAAATTTATAGTCTCTATTTTACTGAAAGACAGTGTGACTCAGCAATGTTCAGCAGTTTGGCAAGTCACACAGCTTGCCAGGACTAAAATCCGGATCTTTGGGGCTCATTCCAGCAAACTAACTTATACAACAACACAAGACTACATTGAAGGGGAAAGATTGTTTTGGGAAAATGAAATCCAAGCTTTCTGGATTCTCACTCTTTCCATAGAATATGGTTAACCTTTTGAGTTACCATATTACCTCATGTATTTGGTCCACTAAACGTGGCACACATGTCACACACATATACACACACAGACACACAAGTATATATAAAACATTTGTGTGAAAGACTATTATCAAAAAACCATCGACACCCAAACCATTCAGCTTCCACAATGCTGTTTTCAATACTTACACCATTACTCAGTAATTTTGGCCATATTGTTAAACTCTGCGTAGTATGAAACAAGAAAAACCATAATGCCTAGATCTCGAGATTTATATCTGAGAATAAATGATAAGAAACCGAATTAAAAATAAAAAAACTAAATAACCTATATACCTAGTAAACTCCACTAACATCAAAAACTGTCCTCTTTGATCCCTGTGTCTTGTGCAAAAGCAGCCAACAAATGCAGCCCATCTCTCCCACCTCAGCAATCACCATTAGATCCAAATCCACAGCAGCTGATACGATTTAGTGGCACAGGAAGAGACAAACATGTGCAAAAGTAAACCCTGAAAGTCAATTGGATTATAGAGTGGAGACTTTTGTGATAAAGGAGGACTTAGTTTTACAGCTTAGTTGAGCGGGGGTGGGGAGAAAAAAAAGCTAAAGAAGAAAAATCACCTTGGGTCTCTTTGCTTAAATTATTTCGCAGATTTATTGAAGCATGCACGTGGTAGAAAATGACTTCCAGAAGCCCGAATTTCAGCTAAGCCAGGCTGTGGCAGCCAGCGCTCTTGCACAAACACGGCCTCATGCTCTGAGGTAATGTGAGGTAACTGTTTACAGTCAGGGAAGACTTGACAATGTTAATTGTAGGACACTGTGGGCCTGAGCTGAGCTGGCATAATGCTCCTGGATTCTCTGGTCTGATTAGCAATTTGTGAAATATAACACATCTTGCCAGGTATATTCGCATTTGGGTCAAGCCATTTCTACAGAGTAAAACATAGTGAAGAGATATCATGGAAACACACACACACACACACACACACACACACACACACACAGCAGGTCATAACAGCCAATGTGGAGCCCACACATGCCTACCTGATGTGCTACTTTAACTGATCATGACATTTCAGTTGGTTAAACCTGCTTCTTGGGAGAGATGGCATATGATATTCATTCCTGACTGTTTCTGTGGTTCTTGTTTGCTGTAGAATATGAATCTTGCTTGCTGATAACTGGGAATACTCTGTTAAATGCTAATGTCCTAATGAGTGAAGTAAATTTGTTCATTTTTAAGTAATTCACTACTAGGCTGCTAAAACACTGTACGGATACATCCCAGCTATGCTAGAAATGTCCAAAAAGCCCACCGATTTTTTTTACACCTCTTCATCAATTTGATCAAATTCACAGTAGATCAATTAGTCTGGATAGAAATAGCTGCAAGTTTGACTCATGATATAACAAAATAAATGGTTAATAATCCACCAAGAAAAATAGAATGAAGTGTATTGTTTTCTGGCAGGTTCTATGAAAGGGAGCGAGCTGTTTATACAATTTCATGACACCTTTTTGCAGGATGTTATGAATTCTGTTTTCCTCCTCTGGACTGTTTCACCATTTAATACTCTCCATGAGTCAGACCTAAGTATATGTGTTTCGTATTAGTTTTTCTTCCCTATTAATTTATAATATTCTTGAGCAACGGACTACGGCACATTTTTGTACCATCTGAAGCAAAATGTCATCCACAGACTAGTTACTGTACAAATACACAATAAAAAATAAATTTAAAAACTAACGATTGGCAGGCAGAGTCTCTCACATTTCGCTGGGTTCGTCTATGGCTGGTAATTTACACCTGTTGATAGGAGGGAGACAGCCTGTTCTCCAGGGGCTCACTCCAGGGATTCACACACGAGCATGACACATTTGATGCCCTTGAATGATTTAGGAGAAAGATACTAATGAAGCGAGCATTTTATATAATGCACAGCACAATACATGGATTAATTAGAAAATCCAAATTAAAAAAAAAAGCCTATGGTGGTGTCAAAGGAAAGACTTCATCATTTTATTTATTTATTTACTCCTTATTAGATGCATTTTTTTTTTAGTGAAGCACTAAGAAAACATCAATTAATGATACTATCAGCTATCGCTTATGTGGTGTTTATTAGGTGACATAAACCAGTCTCCGTATATTACCATATATTACCGGCATTAATTCCTCAAAGCTTCAAAATAATTGATAAGGTACCAATTACTAGTATCCCTACTTGACAATGAGAAAACTGAGGAACTGAGGTGGTATGCAACTTACGTAGTGTCACACAGTTTAGTGATGAGTGGATCTTGAATTTGACCCTAGGCACTCTGGCACTTCCTTTTAACCCAAATACTCGTCTTCACTTAACCTTGTTCTCTTGATCGAGTTTTTGTTTTTTATTTTTTTTTCTTTTTTAATCAAGAATAAGGGTTGAAAATATTTTCCGCAAAAGGCCAGGTAGCGAATATTTCTAGTTTTATGGGCTGAGTAGTTTCTGTCATAACTCCTCAACACTTCTCTTTCGCCCTCAAGACTTCCACTGATAATGAATAAACAACTACTTGCATCAGCAGTAAGCTGGTTGAATTTGGTCTGCAGGTTGTATTTTTTGACCACTAATCTGGGAGAAAAGACATAGACGTGGAAACGAACATGCAAAGATTGTACCTGTGACAAGCATAAGGCCAAGAACACAGCGAGAGAGGAGTGGCCTAGGCAAGGGTGGGTAGCTGGGAAGACAATGTTCACAGAGGTCTTCCTGGAGCAGTGGCCTTGAAATAGGATTTCAGCAGTGACAGGGCTCTGATCAAGGACAGAGGGGCCAAGGAAACACCACTATGATGGAAGAGACAGTGAGCTGAAGGCCACAGAGGGGCTAGGGAACACTGGGGTGACACGTTCTAAGAGCCAACAGTATGGACACAGGGCAGAGTGGCAATGTCCTCAGAAAAGACCAGCGCCACTGAGGTCTTGTGACCAACAGCAAGGATGGATGATCCCAAGAGCTCAGGGAAACCACCAAGCAGTCCCTGCAGGGATTGTGGACGAGGTAAAGTGTAGACATTTTTCAAGGGATGATGTAACCTTCGATTTTACCCTGGTGAACAGGCAGAGTTTCAGTGAATGAAGGGACTAGGGTGTAGGAATTTCAGTTCAACATGAGAGTATAATTTATATTTGTTTAAAGGCAAAGGCAGTGTATATTATAAAAAAATTGTAATATAAAAATGTATCTGCTGATGTTCTATCTTAAAGTGTAAGAAGATTCATTATTTATAATCCTACTTAACTTGTCAAGAAGAGGAAGGCTATACTGTTTTAAGAAGTGAAGCAAAAATATGTAAATCTTGAACAACATCTCAGTGTTCTAGAATTAGTTAAGAGCACAGGCAACATACCTAAATTCCTAGCACCCCAAGAGAGTTCAAATACCAGCAATGAACCTTAACATATTATGTGGGGTTTCTATTGGCCTCAGAGTGGAACATTATAAAGCTATCTATTTGGGAAAACTATAATGAGAAAAAAAAAGGATGCTAAGGAAAATATAAAATGACTACACTATAAAAGTTAGCCACTTTCATAAAGAGACAATAATACGATTATATAATTACCCTTAAGATGAACGGCCATTTGATCTATCTCTACACATACACACAGTTCACAGATATACATATATATATAATTAAAAAAATTGAAAACAGAACAAATCATTGTATGCTAAAAGAAACATGTGCTAAACAGTTTTTAAAGCTACAGAATTTCAAAGAAGGGACAGGTCAAGGAAAGGATCTAGAATGAGAATCTTTTGAGTTTGCCTGCTCAAAAGCAAAGTGTATATGAGCTTCAACAATGTACCCATCAGATGATGTCTTACACCGTAGCTAATTCAGATGACAACAAATAGCAATAAAGAGGCCAGGGTAGTAAGAGTTGGAGATCTATATTTAGGTTCTATTTGCGAATCTGCACATCTCAGATGTATCTTGAACTGACCAATATTTGTCAGACTAACCAAGGAATAGGTAATTTAGGATTTGTAAATTTGAGTAAATGCCATTAGAATTCAGTCACATTAGTATTTACTATTAGAAAGTAATTCAATCTAAGACAAGTCATACTGGGGCTACCCAAATCTATGTCATCTACCATTATAATAAAATGGCATAGTATAATATAATATCATCTATAATTACAGAAGGTAAGACATGGGGGGAAAGCCTTAATAGTTAGTAATGACAGCAAACTCAGTACCATAATGAGATTTCTCATAAAGTACTTACCAACATTTCATCTGGGACATAAAATACACTAGCAAAGTAGTATGATGTTTGCAAATAAATGTACTAATATCCGTAGAGGCATGACTTTCTTTCCTGATAGATTTATATTATAGAAGAGTCTGAAGAACTACAGCACGCAGAGGATTGGAGTAAACTTCAAGAATGGTACAAAACTAGACCTTTGTTATAAAACGGAATAAAAGCAATCATATCGGATTAATTTTATTTTCAACGTGTACTCTGAGAATGGCATGTATTGCAAAGTAGAAACTCAAGACTAATTCTTGTAGAGTGTGTATATTGAAGCCTGTGAAATAAATACATAAGGAAAATTGCCACAAGTTGCGAAAATCATTTTCTCCATTTCAACCGGGAGATTTGTTCTTTTAAATGATAATGTGGTGTTAAAAGTTTGATTGCAAAATGGCTGTACTCTGGGGGCAGCTTCTGTGCTGCCTTTGTGGTTTCTACTGATATAAATTTGATATTTTACAAATGCAGTATATGAAATATATTCCTAACATGTGTTTCATACACTTATACTACACCAAAATGAAAAACAGTGTAGGCTTGGAACATTTCTTGGCTGTGTGCTTAATGTACTCTATCTGGAACATGTTAAATGTTATTATAGAAATAATTGAAACATTTCACACACTTTCATGCAGTGAGTTTTGCGTGGTCAACTCATACTCCCTCCTTCTGTGATAACAGACTCTACATGACCAATACGCAAATGTTTCCCCTAGAATCAGGAATGTGGACATTGGGTTTCTTTTTAGCTACCATTAGGTAAACTTTGGAGGTATTTCAGACTTAATTTTGCCAGGTGAAGAGATTCAAGGAAGAGAGGTTTTTTTTTTT